>JAHWFP010094248.1:0-23102 GCA_023313725.1 Lithobius niger | reverse complement strand
TGCATGCGTAAAGAAACATTGATAGTGAAAGCCAGTGGGCTGTCTATAAATGGCAGGTATGGACAATACTAGGCGACGACTGGAGTTTGTGGACTGTTTGATTAAAAGACGGGAAACGTCGCACCATTAGAAGCAAATGGCCGCATACAGTTGAAGGCGAGCGAAACAAAATGGCGGCTCGTGTTGACTGCGTCAGCCGACTTGGTGAATGGCGAAGTGGTTGAGTCGGAGAGTCGATGACTGTTTACGATTAGTGAGTGATAGTTGAAAATTAGATTGTGATAGGCCCGTTACCAAACGGGGCGTGAGTGATATTGGAGATTCGGAGAGCCGAATGAAAAGCGAGTGCGTTGGCCGGTTGGGCGGCAGAGTGGTCGGCTATCGGCGAATCAGGGTGGGCTTTGAACACAATTCATTGTGGTGCAAACGGTGACAGTGGCGTGGCCGGTCAAGAATCTGCAGAGGCTAATTAAGATGGTGTCACGGGGTGTTCGGGATGGGGTGCACGGTGGGGCTATTGGTTTCTTGTCCCCGATTTTTTTCCTTCTCATTGTCTTAGCCGGAAGGGTCGCTTAATATAGTTTGAAGCTCTCCCCCCCCCCCCCTCTCCAATTCGGAATGCGTCGGTGTTGTGTTGGCTTCATGCTTGGGAGCTGTTCTCGGCTGGTTGGCAGATCGTGCTTGGTGGCTGCGTTAGGCCTTGATAGCTCAGTGGGTGGGAGTGAGCCTCATAATCTCAGGTTTCGATAATTATTCTGCAAAAATATGGTTGATGGCAAGAGTTTGGCACGGGTCTGGCAGATAGGACATTGATGGGTTATGTCGCTGCACTAGGGAGATGACATCAGGGGTGGACCCTGCACGCATTTCAGCGCATCCGTGAGTTCATAGATTTTCGCAGTGTGTTTTCCAGTTGCACCCTATTACTCCGAGATAGGTGGTCATTTGGGACCTGGCCGTACTGGCGCGCCACCTTGCGGACCTTACAATTGGCGCGGAGCCTGTCGTTAAAAATACTGACACGGAAGGTGTGCTTGTTATTAGCCATCAATGCCGGGGATAGGGTCAGTGGGCTGGCTATGTTGTCTCTGCAGGCGTGTGATATTGGAGCGGAGGAAGCAAAAGGAATTTGTGGTGAAGCGGCACAGAAATGGTGTGGGTGGGTGCCCCATTCAGATTCTTAGGTTGCCAAGGAACAGGGACAGCAGCCTCGGCGCCGTATATCTATTGCATGGAGCCGACGCGAGATGCCACGGTGCGTCGCACGGGATGGCATCCGGAAGACCTGTTTTTATCATATATTAAACCACAGGGGTCCATGTAGTCTCAGTTGATTGTGAGGTGGCTATGGGAGACGTTGCGCTTGGCAGGTGGCGATGTGGCTCAATTCAGGACGCACTCAGTGCACGCGGTTGTGACATCAGCGGCAGGCAACTATTGGGCTTCGCCATCAGAGATTATGGCGCTCGCTAACTGGGCTTCATCATCGGTTTTTCACTTCAATTACCAGCGGAAGATTGCTCCTGGCCTAGCAGGGCAGCTGTTACAGCGCATGCAACAACAGGGCCTGTTACAGCGCATGCAACAACAGGGCCTGTTAGAGCATTCGTAGGTGGCTGGTGCTGCGCCACGGTTATAATCTATCTCAAACTAGTAACACAGTGAGGAGAATTTAAGATTTCTACCAGAGAACTTGTTCTCGCAGGAGAATCTAAGTTCTCCGGGTAGAATGCGATGAAGCTGTGTTAGTTAGGTTACCAGGGACCACCAACGGAAGCGATACAGTAGGGGTAGAACGTGAAGAGGAAGGCAGGGCACCGGAAGTGATGCAGGTGGATGCGAAAATGGTTGGTTTTTGCATAAATTATGGGGGAAATTGTTTGCAAATGAGGGGTGGAAAGGGCTGACTTGGCAAAGGGACATCCCAAACTGGTAACACAGCTTCGTTGCATTCTACGCCGAGAACTTAGATTCTCCTGCGTGAACAAGTTCTCTGGTAGAGTCTTCAATTTTCTTCAAAAGTTCAATAATTGAAAAACGTTCAGATGCATACTTTGAAATCTATCAGCCATCGGAAAACGAAGCACAATTACGCAAAATTTCAAAAACAAAGATATTATCAAATGTCGATAGTCAAAAAAGCTGGAGATGTGCAGTCACAGACGACTATCTTCTTCAGGTTTTGCACACTGTTTTTTTCTTGTCGACTGCTCTTGTGGTATTCAAATTCGGTGGTTGGTGTGGCTCCAATATTAGCAGGGCCGTTTGTATTCACTCTTATTTTCCGTATCTGCTTTACTCTTGTCCTGTTGCATCGGAACAGGATGAAATCAGAACAGGAGTAAAGCAGCATATGGCTGATATGGAAAACAAGAGTAAAAACAAATGGCATCGCAGTTCACCACATGGAAACTTCACACAAGAAAAACTAGGAACGAACTGAGACCCTGTTAGTGTCAAACTAACACGACACACGCACCTGATAGACTGGAATCCCTGGCATTCAACACCAAGTCCGAGAGAAGGCCGTGCTGGTGATTATCCAGGGACTATCAAGAGCAGCAATCCAATTCCTGCTCCGAAACGAATTGAGAGACGACCTCGGAGGAAAATGGAGAACCAGCCCTACTAATATAGGAGACCATGATGTGAGGATGAAAAAGTACAGGTCCGGCCCTGCTAATATTGGGGGCCACAACCAACTTCCGAATCGAATACCACAAGAGGAGTTGACAAGGAAAAAAATGGTGTGCAAAGCCTGAAAAAAATAACTCTGCTGTGATTGTACATTTCCAGCTGTTAATTGGCTATAAAAAATTCGCCATCGGGTGGCAAAAGAAAACTTGGTTACATTGGTATAGAGAAGGGAGTGAGGTAGGAATTGACGCAGGAATATGACATAATTTCTGTATAATTTATAAAGCTGCACCGACACCGATACTGCATCGAATCGGTTGCCGATATTTGACGAAAATGTCATCATCTCCTCTTCAAGCATGAATTTGGAATGAAGTTGAAGTTTCGTGGCCAACCGATGAAATCGCTCCTTTGCTTGGGTGCTCTGTTCGAGCTGGAATATTTCAATACTATACCGTATTCCATTCAGGTAGCCTGATATTTAAGTCCAAAAGGCAACTGAAATAGGTTTGCATCTCCATTTATGTAACTTGAACTGATCCCATTTGGCTTTCCATCTTGTAATGAGTGTATAGTGGCCATAGCAATATTTTGATTTTGATATTTTGATTATTATTATTCCACCATTAGTGAACTTATTTTTAAAGAAATGATATTCTGTGTTTTCTATGTTTAAGGCATGTGTTCGGAAATCCCATTTGGTATTGTGACATTGGTTCATTTGTACAGCCGAATGAGGGAATTCTTTTGGTTTAAGAGGGTTATTGATAATTGGTCTTGAATTAGCTTGTGTTGGTTTCAAAGCAACTCCTGTAAAAACATTTTGATCGTGTTAATTCTATTTCTGAAGTAGACTTGTCCCATTTGGTCACACAGTGCTCTTTTATAACGTCACAGCGTTATTTCTCACTGGTTTTGTAAGGTTCACGCAGGGCTGGATGTTCCAGTGAGTAGAGTGTGCAGTTTACCTTTAGGGTTACATAGACAGCAAAAGCTTACAGGTATAATAGACTTTGAATGGTCTCGTATTGCTGTATTATTAGACCATTCGAAATCTGCTATGTCCATGAGCCTTTGTTGTGTATATAACCGTAAAGGTTCTTAAAAGACTTCAGTCTTACACCATTGGATGTTTGTAAATATGTTCAAACATTGGACTTGACAAGTTCTGGGAAATAAATCTCGATCCCTTTTTTGGCCACATTGCCTATGGTAACTAGCCCTTTGCCCGCCACGATTTGTGTACAAAAAAACCATCCTAGGCCGTAATTTCTAGGTGATAAATACAAGCACTGACATCGTCCACTTGATAAAATTATTAAAAATTGTCTAACGAATCTTTTTATATTATTATTTATTCTATTCTGCACAACGAGGTACATACATATGGGTTTGGGAGAGACAAAAATAAACAACAACAAAATTATCAAAACCAAAGTAATACACTCTAGGTGGACCTCGGACCAAGTCGCTGATCGCCTGCAACACCGCGATGCCCTGTACATGGTCATGTGCCCTTTATCTCAACAGCCGTAAGTCATGGGGGGTACGGATCTCGCACCATCGTCCCAGATGCATTATCCCCTCTGCAACAACTGCAACAAGATCTTGTCCCCAATCGTCGGTTCCCCCCCTGCAAGCCACAATCAGGGCATTGTTAGAGTTCAGTACATTACTCCACAGCGTAGCCTGTTGTAAGAGCATGGCAAGTTCTAGAGTGAGGAGGTTCCCGTCTCTGCAAGCTTGATGGTTGTAAGTATATCGAGACAACAGTTGAGCCCGTTTTATGGCCCCATGATATACTAATGACAGTTTGTTCATTGTCACCATAGAATAGCTGCAGCAGGTTGCAAGACCGTACAGCGCCATAGCTCTAGTCCTCCGCAGATGCACTTTCACTTCTTCAGGAGAGGAGGCATAGGTGTGCACACGATGGCGTTGCTCTTCTTGCACACCTCTGACCGGGCTTTTCGAACATGTAAATGATCCGACAGATCTCTACTCAGTTCTACACCCAGATAAGTTAGCGACGTGACCCAAGTGAGTCTGGGTCCATTCAGATGTAGAGGTTCAACAATCTCAGTCACCCCTAAAAATAACTCCGACCGATTTTAGGATGTTAAATGACAGGCCTTTCGTCTCCGCCCTGTAACACAGCCTGTCCAGAAGGAACTGAAGAGCATGCTTACTGGGTGCCAAGAGTACAATATCATCAGCGTACGCAATAATGTTCAGAGCAGTTCCGTTGACACAACAGCCGGTAGGTATATCTTTAACAGCTTCATCCAACACAAGGCAGAAAGAAACGGAGAGAGGGGGCTGCCCTGCCTAACACCACACTTTGCCGCGAAGGAGGGGGACAAGTAGTTACCCCAACAAATAGCCAGTTATTGCCGATCGTAACAGTCCCGTACAATGTTAACCAGGTAAGTTGGAACTCTGCGACTCCTTAGTGCTTGCACCAAGGCGTCATGCGAGACCTTGTCTAACGCCTTAGCAATATCAACGAAACAAGCATATACTCTTGAGCCAGCTTTGCGATAACGGCACAACCTCCTTGACAACATAAACGGCAAGCATCGTGGAGTGTTTACGCTTGAACCCAAATTGACCATCATTTGTGGCAACCGTATTTCTCATTCTGGTCAGCACGACGAGGTCCAGGAGCTTTGCCAGTGGGCTCATTAACTCAATCCCCCTATAGTTCTCACTACGCGTAGGGTGAGCAGTGGTTTTCGTGAGAATGGGCAGAATAATAGTCTTTGTGGCTGCATCGGGGCAATGGGCATGAGTCAAGGAGGCCGAAAGAAGGAGAGCCAAGCGCTGCAGGGCGAGGTGACCTGCATATCGGAGCTGTTCCATGGCGAGCCCATCCGGGTCCGGTGCTTTATCACATTTCATTTCCCTGAGGAGGTGATTTACTTGAACGGGACAAATTTCAGGTGCGGTGTCAAGATCCAAGTCAGCAGTAGTTTCTTCCTGCCTGCGGACTGGTGAAAAGGTCCTGGAACTTCCTCCTCCACCGAGCACAAATAGCAGCCCCACCACTAGCGCCAGCCAGTCTATCAGTGGTAGGCCGATTAGACTGTGTCGAGCGACGTACCGCATTCCAGAAGGCCGTGCAATTTCCAGTTTGGAGGGACTGTTGTAGTGACGCTGCTCGCAAACCTTTTTCAAGGCTCCGTCACCACCGTAGCGCACACTTTAACTGCTTACGCGTAGTATTCCTTTCGTTGACGGTTGGGCCATCCCTAGGCCTGACGGCGCTCATTTAATGCAAATTTGTTGTGTTTTAATGAAAACAAATGCACTCAATGTTTTGTAGTAAGATTTATAGCGCACAGGATTCTAAAAATTACCTTTCAAGATCTAAAACGGACAACAAAACCATTACACGAATTAAATGGACGTCTTAGACGTTCGTGTCTCCCAGAGATATTTATTGCGGACGTCATATGACGTTCATGGCCCAAGAAGGGCTAGAGGCCGTATGCAATTGAGACTTGTTATGTCCCCGTCTGCGCTTTTCTGACGCCACTTGCACATGTTTCTCACATTTTAAATGAAACAAAGCGATCTTGGTGCTAACTGTTAAGTGTTTTTCTACAGTTTTGTTCTTACCCACAAGTTATCAGAACTTATAAATGGACTTCACGTATTTCATCAGTGGAACAATTATCTCTTATTAATGTGTCCGTTTTGCGTTGTACGCTTCCAATGTTTGTTGCATTCATCATCATAGTTGCACTCCAAACTTCTACTAATTTCAAAGCATAAATTCATTGTTGTTGCACTCCATCTTTTCATTGTTGTCGCAAAACATGCATTCATCAGTGTTGCATTTCATGCTTCTGTCGCTGTTGCAAAGCATAAGATTCATCATTGTTGCATTTTATGCTGCATCATTGTTGCACTCCCATCCTTTCACCATTGTTGCAAACTATGCATTCATGCTTCTATCATTGTTGCAAAGCATACATTCATCATCATTGTTGGACTTCTTGCTTAGCCACTGCTGCAAATCGTACATTCATCATTGTTGCACTTCATGATTCTACCATTGTTTGAAAGCATACATTCATCATTATTGTACTTCAGGCTATTATTGTCTTTGGAAAACATTCCCCATCATTGTTGCATTTTACTCTTCTACCGTTATTGCAATGCTTTCCATTACCTTATTGCATTCCACGCTTTTACCATTGTTTAAAAGCATACATTCATCATTGTTGAACTTTGATTCTACGATTGTTACAAAGCATGCTTTCATCATTATTGTACTCCATGCATTTTAGCATTGTTGCATTTTACACTTCTAACATTGTTGCAACGCATGCATTAATTGGCATTGTTGCACTCCACACTTTTACCATTGTTGCAAAGCATACATTCCTAATTGTTGCACACCATGCTTATATCATCTTGCAAAGTATACATTCATCATGTTGCACTTGATTCTACCATTGTTGCAAAACATGCATTTCATTATTATCGTTACGCTTCATGCTTCCACCATTGTTGGAAAGCATAGTCATGTTCGTTGTTGTATCTTCGTTGTTGACAATATGCAAAATGTTGTAATGCTCCATAAAAAAAGACTTAGGCATGGTACTGACACAGACTTGCCACTTGCGTGTTTTTTTCTTTGCGTTTTTAAAAATTCCGATCTAAACTCTTTTTTCGAACTTTTATAAAGCCTATTTAATTTTTTAGCTTACAAATTGTTTCTATGAAATCCGGTCGTATTCTATGGGAGTGGATATTTCTAAGTTGCACGGAAAGAGCCCTTCTGGTTTTTGAGGAGGTGCGTTTTTTTAATTTTTTTTATTTGAATTGTGAAATGCAGGGAGTACTCACCAGACCTCAAAATGGTCTCAAAATAGGCTAAAATGCATTAGCTTCCGGGACTCCGCCCCGAACCTTCCAGGGGGAGCTCATGTTGGTGGAAAACCCCTTCAGAAAAACTCAACTGCGCCCCGGTCACGTGTTATCTTAAATCAAGTCACCGTGGTAAATGATAAAGAGACTTGTATTTTTTATCCTAGTGTAAGCTCATAAAATGCTCATCGTAAAAATTGCTAAATTTTATAAAAGTTTGCTGATTTTTTTTACAAAATCTGCTTGGTGGGGGAATCCCCCAGATCCCGTGTCGAACAATTTTATCCTTTGGTTGCTTTTTTTTTCAAAATGTCATATGTCAACTCTGTACTAACACAAATTATAAGTAATGTCAGCTCCAAACTTCAGGAACCTACCATTGCTTAATAGTTTTGTTGGTATCACTCTCTTCATTCTGTTTTTCTTTCTCACCAATTTTTGACAGGTTTCACAAAATTTACGCAAGTTTAAATTACTATTTTATTTATTGAATACTAGTTTCTCGTTTTATTAATTTTTTATTTTTTGTGTTAGAACCTTATAAAGGCTCATTTAATCATTTAACCTTTTTTTTTTCCCCTTTTTTGTTTACTGCATTAACCGACATTATTTTTTTTACATTGCTTAGGCATCTGCGCGTGCGTTATTTACATTTTCCCCCTTCTTTCTTTCTTCATCTTTATTATGATAATGATACTTAGTGCTAAACTGGTAGCATTCTGCATTAAGCTTAACTTGTGTTCATCATGAAGCAGCCTTCTGTTCTTCCGTCATAACACGCATCTTTCAGCTGCTGTGTATGTCCCCCCTAGCTAGGGAAGGAAGAATTATCTGATAATGTTTTGGCGTTGGTCCAGGCTAGTGAACTTCAGTGTTTATCCTAAGGATGCTGGCCCCCTTCTTTACCTTCATTACTTGGGAAAAGATATTTGTGGTTGATGCTGAGCTCAGTCGGTTGAGTGCCAGCAAACGGCTTATTGAGAGCAGCAGTGGCTGTTGAGCATTGCCTTGCACCGGCTGTCATTCCATGTCAGCTTCAGAATGCTACTAGAGTGCTAATTTCTTTACGCTTTTCAAAAGAAGGTAAGTTTTATTTTCTTAACCTCTATTATTTGTTCTTGCAAACTAAGATTGTTGAAATTAAATTGCTAATTTGTGTTTGATGATGAACTAGTAAATTTGTTTACTGTAAACTGTTCATCCTTTTTGAAAATTACATTAAAAAAAATCATTATTTATTCAACATAAGCTAAGGAGGTTATGTTTAGCATAATTCCTTCCTGAAACTTAAGCACAATTTGAGTTTTTAATCAATACTTAACTGAGTTAGATGACTTAAATGGTATGATGATCGTTGGTTGTGAGAAATGATTACTTAACGTTATTTATCAGAAAGTGGTAATGTTAAGAAAAAGTTTTTCCCCCCAGATTTTATTGTAATAGCTAGCTTAAAAGGGTTTTATAGTTAGGCTGGACCACTCATAAAGTGGGTAGCCTAATTTAGTTTTCAGAATTGCTTCTGTACGTGTATTTGTACATTTGAGCTTGAAATAAAAGCTCACTTTGTATTCCTGTCGGCTAGCAAGGCATAACCCTAGCTGTGTGTGAAATTCCCATTATTTTGATGGTCCGAGATCAAGTAACAGAAATAAAATGAATTGGTGGTCGTAGAATTCTATTTTAAGAAACTCTACCCAGTAAGCTAATATAAAGCACATAATTTACGTGAGATTATTAAAAAAAAAAAGTGTTGTATTTTCTCATCAAAAACTAAGAAATTTTGTGATATCAGCTAACCAATGTAATGCCAACTAGGTCCAAAATGTTATCTGTCATTAACAAGCAGTTGTAAAAAAAAAATCTAAGTTTTTCCATGAAAAATTCGTAGCTTTGTTTTTATGTTTTTTTTTTTTTATTTCTATGAGAAGTTAAGGCAGGTTTCATACACTTCACTGAAATCCTGGAAATTTAAACCTGAAATTTAAAGTGAAATTCCAAGTCTGGAAAAGTCTTGGAAAATTAATAAAATGCTGCCATGTCCTCGAATTCCCATAACAGAAAATCATATTTATATATTCTGTGTTGAATAACAGTGTGCAGTTTAAGTTGATACACTAAAAACATTAAAAAAAATTGTAATATCTTGCACAGCCATTACAGTAGTTGTACTGTACAGTACACTTGTTGCATTGATATGCAGAACAAAACCATCACTTATGGCTAACCACAGTAATAATAGAATCTTGTACCATTGATCTTATGCTATATGAGGAGATTAGATGACACTATTTCTGCTTGTCTGTAAGGCTTGTGTTCTGTAGGGAAGATGGTGTCGTGGTAACCCTCCTCAGGCCTGTTGCCTTGAAACTGTGTGGCCTCCCCTACTGCTCATCGCGTTTCTCTATGAATTTCCTCAGGCTGGTCCCCTTGCCAACAATGTGCATCTCAACATGGCTGCCAGCCATGTCAATGACATTGTGGTAATACTATAAATAAAGCCGAAATAAATGCAGAAAAGTGGCTTACTATACTACGTTGTTTGTAGCAGGGTTTGTGCACTAGCTGGAAAAGTATGGAATATAGTTAAGCCTTTTTCCAGGGCTTGGAAAGTAAGGAATTCTGACAGATCATCAATATCAGGTTGGAAAAGTTGAAGTGGTGAAGTTACTTACGTACGGAGGAAAATACGCAAAATTCCAGACAGGCAAGAACGATATAACAATTCTTGGCGAATCTTCGATAGTCAGTTTGCTGTTGATGGAGAAACCTAGCCAACTATCATCTTCAGGCACGTAATAAAACTCCAAACACTACCACCTATTTACAGTCCATTAGAATTCGAAATTGGCGTTAACTTGGCCTCCGATATTTACAAGCTAGGCCAAGTTAACGCCAATTTCGAATTCTAATGGACTGTAAATAGGTGGTAGTGTTTGGAGTTTTATTACGTGCCTGAAGATGATAGTCGGCTAGGTTTCTCCATCAACAGCAAATTGACTATCGAAAATTCGCCAAGAATTGTTGTATCGTTCTTGGCTGTCTGGAATTTTGCGTATTTTCCTCCGCATGTGAGTAATGTCGTCTGCTACGTTCCAGAGTATGAATCTAGACGTTTTTAAAGTGGTGAAGTGCACAAATTTTGAATCCGATGGCTCCAGTTACGTGATCGTCAGTTTGTGAACGCTGTTTAATACTCCTGAAGAAGGTGAACAGGTCACTACAGGACAATAGCTATCTGTAGAATCTACCAAAAATTCAGTGGGCTATTTGCCAGTTCAATTTTTATGGTAAAGTGTATCTTTTTTACCTTGAGATGTGTTCTAACAACCACAGTAAAATACCGTTTGCTGGCTTTTTTTTCCTTTTCCAGCCAGTGTAGCACAACGAAGCAATAACAAGGGGTTGCATGAGGTCAGCCAATGTCCATTACAGTAACTCTGTAGGTTTACTTGAAATTATTTTATTTTATTATTCCGTTTTTTTTTTCCCCACTTCCCATGAATTCACTACATTTTATTTATCCGTAACTTTTTCCTCCTCACTTAATAAAATGGATTGAATCTGCTTTTGTTATATTATTGAAGACTGCAAAAGACATTAAGCAAAGCAGTAAAAATACTGTTCGGAAAACAACGATAAAAACTGCTGAACTATATCGCATCAACAAATTTTTCACTTGTAAGCTTCTTTTTAACTTTGTAATTATTACCAAATACTACTTTAATTCAACCCATAAATTACACCTTACACACAAAATGAAGAAGTTCTTGTGGAAAAAGGACAACAAAATACATCGTATCAGAAATATTAAATACCATATCAGCTTATCGAAAAGCCTCAAGGATTATAATGAAATGTGAAAAACATTAAACAGTGGATCCAGAAGGTGTTATGAGTGTTAGAATTTATTAATTAATTTCATCATAATAAAACTTGTATCAAAAGTATTGTAAAACCAACTAGAATTTAACCATTTGGATTATCAATTTATAAACTATTATGAATTACGTAAAAACAAAAAAATTTGATTTTCCTTAACTACAAAACCTATGGTTATTTATGTTAAATGTTTGTGTATGTTAACGTACGCATTCAAGCCCCGCGTTTCGTGCCTGTCCTATACGGATTAAACATTATTATTATTACCATAATGCCGTCTTCCTTGCAGAACACAGCCTTACAAGAGTAGTGGTAATTTACGATATGAGGACCCACATGCCCCCCCCCCCCTCCGAAAACAAGCTTCCCGCGCGTGGGGATTTTGCATAAATAGACCCTAAAAAAAAAGCCGCTTCCCGCGCGTAATTTTTTGTCGCTCTGGAGGAGGGGGGGGGGTACCCGCTTCCCGCACATGTTTTTTTTCGATCTGGAGGAGGGCGGGTGGGAGTGCTTTTTTGCTACTTTTTTCCCGTTTTCATCAATCTGGAGGATGGTGGGAAAGTGCCTTTTACTACCTTTTTTCATTTTCGTCTATCTGGAGGAGGGTGGAAAAGTGCTTTTGCTACTTCCTATGACTTGCATAAATAGACCATCAAAAATTGTTTCCCGCTTCCCGCATGCGATTTTGCTCGAAAAAAGCATTCTGGTAATGTAAATTAAAAGCTAGTAGCTCAAAACGATTTAAAATTATACCCTTAAAATGCAAAACTATTTGTACACAGTTCGCAAGAGTAATTATGTCTGCCAACCAGAGTAACAAGGCCAAAAAGAGAGTTTTTATAATTGTTATCATAACAAATTAAAATGAACTTGCAAACAAACTATGTTCAGTAAATACTCAAACTTGGCTCGATGTTCGACTCTTAATTGAAATTAATCTATTTAACACCACTACTGTATAAACACATAACAAATTTAGAAGCATACTCTTTTAGGCCATAAAAAAATTATTTGGTTCTCGGTGTGGTGTGGGTTTAAAAAAAGTCTGGATGAAACCTATTTGTGTTCGTATAGTTTTAGGAAAAATATTGCCATACCTCGGATTGGAGCACGTCAAACCACCAAAGTAATAGAAAGAATTTGTTTTATGTTTCGATAATTTTGCCATTAAAGACCTGTTTTGGCATTACAATACATCACTTGATTCTTTTTTTTCTAGTGTTTTAAAATGTTACCAACCTCAAATTAGCTTAAACCCCATTATTAAGTTATTTAGCATGAGCTGCAAATCATTTCGACAAACTGAGAATTTACTTGCAGTTTTTTAATGATAAGGTTGTGTATTAAAAATTGAGAATATAAAAACTCTTGACGACCTTATCACTTTTGTAAAAGAAAAGTACGAGAACCAAATTTGTTTCTTTTTTCTTTAGAAATTACCATTTCATCAAATTTCGGAACATTTTATTCCATCTCACATGTTATTGGTGCTCATGAAAGCCGTGGTTCCCTAGTAGCATTAAAATGACGTATAAATTTTATGTTGACAAAAAATGACGAGCAAACTGCGTCTGATGTGTTGCTATTCATAGATTGGCCACATCCTGGTGGCGGAGGCAGTGTTGGTAACTGGAGTCAAGTTGGCTGATAATGGGACGAGGGAAGCTGATTGGGTTTGTTGGTTTCACATGTTGGGTTAGCCCACTTGGCGCTGACCCAAACAAGCACGTGTTTTCTACTGCCTCGTGTCATAAACACACCGTTCAAAGATAGCCTTTCACTGCACTTTTAAATTTTGATTTGTGGCAAGCAACAGTATTTCACTCACGATAGTGTTCACTTTTGGTGAATAACTGTATGTACAGTTAGGTTGAGTTAAAATTTCTATCGGCGCAAAAAAGTTAATATATGAACGTTAAAAGAATTGTTGGTCTGGTAATAATCTATAAAAATAAACAAATTTAATTACAAATAATTTTTCTAAACGCCGACGAAATATATGTTACCTGCATTTTATATCATTCTTTCTTGTAATGCAATCTCCACCTAGAGAACTTGTTGGCTTCCCATCTAGCTCCGTAGCCTCGATGTGTGTATGTGTGACGCACTCTTCCTATATAAGCTTAGCTTGAGACCTTGTCTCATCTTTATTCTCTGGCCGCCACGCTAGGTGGTTGCTCTCCCTCTCCGGATCCTTCGCTTGTGCCGAGGCCCCTTGGATATGGTCATTGTTCTGTATTTGTCGAATACGAGGCTTATGCCTGTTTGCAACTTCGCTACCCGTTCCTTTGACCACTCCAACTGTACTATATGGACTCTGCAACAGTTGTTGTGGCTGCCAATTCCTCCATTCGTTCGCCGGATCGTTCGCAGGTACTTCTAGCATCGACTAGCGTTAGCAGTACTGGCCCTTACTTCCAGGTGACCCCGTTGGTCCTTTCGCACCATCTTCAGTTTTGGTGTCCTGCCCAGTCACTGCCTCTTCCATATGACTGGACAGACGTCTGTCTATGCCTTCTTCACCTTCCCGGGATGACCTACCATTTGCAGCTCATCCTCACCAACGGACCTTTCGTTATCCATGGATTTCCCAAGCGGCGGCACCCCAATGTCTTGGTCGCCTGACGTTCAGTCCCATCAGCTAGTTTTCAGAAAAAGATTATATCGATGCCAATTAGTCAGCAGAGTATGCAATATCTCGATTTGTTTCCAAGAGTTTAAGTCAGCACTTTTTTTTTTTACTTATTTTGACTGGCAACATGAAGAGTTTTGCCAAATAAATCTTCACTGTGAAATTAAATTTTGCTTGGTTGGGTCGTATAAGTCTGTTGCAGGAAAACGGTTTCCACGTATTTTCAAAATCACTAGCACTCATGGCAATGTAAAACAGAAGCAAGCACAAGAAAGGAAGCCTGAAGAAGATAAGAGACCTAAATTAACACCACTCGTACTATTAGGCCTATCGAAAATTCGCAAAATACCGTACTGAGAGTATTTTTGTTTTTGAATTTGAGCGTTACAATTATGATCGATTGATTTCGAACATTCAAGGTAGAAGATGGTTCATTTTTGCATAGTAATAGTTTGTTCGACACTTTGTTGACGGATGTCGATGGATTCAAAATCAAAAGTTTCGACTACAAATTTTGCAAAATTTTCCTCACTCGTGTCCATACTAAAGGAAATTTTTCTTCACACCGTTGTTCAATTTCGTATTGCATGGGTGAAATACTTGCATATTGGCTGGAGTTTGTTCATAGTTGGATCGTTGATAGCTAAAGTTGAATGATCACTGCTTGGTTCTTAATTGCGTTCCAGATCGTGTCATCATTTTGATTAATATCGTGTAACTGCATAGGTCTACCGCATTTGTGGATACATGATCGAGAAAATTGTTCATGTTTCAGCAAGTATGAATAATGTTTGTGAAGAAAAGGCGACGGTGTTGTCTCAATTATGCGACCGATGTGAATGTTTTTCGTGTAACTCACGATAGGTTTCAATGACATCCAGTTTCTGTAAACTTTCCAGTCCTTTCAAATTTCA
The DNA here is from genome assembly GCA_023313725.1 of Lithobius niger. Classification (NCBI taxonomy): domain Eukaryota; kingdom Metazoa; phylum Arthropoda; class Chilopoda; order Lithobiomorpha; family Lithobiidae; genus Lithobius; species Lithobius niger. The sequence continues at coordinate 8,162 of JAHWFP010094248.1, read as the reverse complement.
GGTTCCACTGTATTGGTTTTGGCCGCTATCTTGTTTAAAGTTGCTTATTGAATTGTTGGTAATGTGTAATCTTGTTAAAGTTAACATTGACTTAATTTTGATGAGAATGCTCAACGGCCCTAATCTTCGTTGTAAATTTTCTTTTCATTAATAGAGTCGCAACGGACCTATAGACTTTGCTAGTGAGCTTGCTGCTAAGCTAAGTGCTACTGTGAATCCTGTGAAAGATTTGGACTCTGAGACCAGGATACCTCAAGACAGTATGGATAGCAAAAGTAAGTTTTAACAAGAATTAAACATGTGAATTACTTTTCCCGACTTGCTTTGAGCTTATCAGTAATGTGTTTACTCTTTACTGGAGGGCGCTATACGTAATAGCCTATATTTGAATATAAGCTATTTGATTTAGTTTGCATTAGCAATCATTTACTAAGCAGTTCTTAGGTACTGTATGTGTTTGACACACACCCAGGTTTAGCCATAACGCCAGAAGGAGAGAGGGCCAATTTGCTAGGTGAATTCTGTCGGAAATTCGTAGGATCTTTTACATGCTACAATCAACATGAGCGTTAGACATCACAGGGCCCTGCTTTTCCCTAAAATGCCAGGGGTGGCTGAGGCCGGACTCAAACCCAGGACCTCTGGCAAATGAGACAGTCATGCTAACTGTCAGGCCACACTTCCCACAATCCTACCACCAGGGTTCACCTTTTCCTTGTATCATCTCCAATTTAATTGAAACCTGGGTGAACTTACAGCGTCGCTAGGGAGCCGTTTGCACCTTAGAGTTTGATTGACCTTGACGTATCTGTGTCTAGGTGATCGCGTTTCTCATTTTTTACCCGAGTGTTGTAAACTACTAGTGTAAATTTAAAAGATGTTGGGAATCGTTAACCAATACTACACAAAAAGACAACGAAAGTCGGTTAATAACTATGAACTTTACAAGCAAAAGAAAACTGAGATGCTTCCCTGCCTGACACCCAGGTTTTATTTCGATTGGAATATGATACAAGGAAATGGTGGACACTGGTCCATTACTAATGTTATACCGAGAGTGTATGTGCTTATATACATATATAGATAGAGAGAAACAGACTTCATAAACTGAAAAAATGAAAACTACTGAAATAACGTTCTAGGAGTGTGTTAGCACTTTTGCCAATCAACTTCAGATTTTTTGCTTTCAATGGCGTCTTAATTGTTGTTCAAGTCATTATATATATTACTTAACTTGAACAACAATTAGACTCCATTGAAGGCCAATAATATGAACTGATGGACGAAGCGCTAGCACGCTTCAGATTGTTATATCAGTAGTTTTCATTTATTCTTTCTTGTGAATTTCATTTTCATTATGAATTATGAATTATGAAATTATGAATTTCATTTTTTTATTATAATAGAAAAAAGTGCTACTAAAGATGATGTATCTAGTCGGACCAGTTCAAGAAAACCATCCCGTACAAATTCTGTAACCGCTGCAACCAAGCCGAAAGTTCCTAAACCAGGTAAAGTACATTTCCAGTTTTCGAATCTGTGATTCAGTGGGAACGAGAGATTATCTTTTTAGTTTAAATTACCACTATGGGAAAATGGAGTTTGTATTAACAATTACATATCACTTGAAACTATATTCATGTTCCAGTACCTGTTGAACCTGAGGAAGAGGAAACCGATGATTCACCGTTTAGTAAAAAAGGAGGACTCTTTTCTGGCGGTGGTGGCCTTTTTGACGATTTGAATGAAGAGGTAAGAATTGTTTGGCTTGGTTTCTGTTTTGTTGTAGTCGTCCTTTTTATTCTTGTACAGTAAACTGATTCCAACTCAAAGGTCAACTTAAATAATTATGTTTCGTATTGTTGCTTTTGCAGGATAGTGACTTATTTTCCGATGTTCCGAAACCTCGCACCAAATCAAAAAAAGAACCAACGGAAGGCAAGTTAAAAGTACCTTAGTGACATTTTTTAAACCTTCATCGTATTTCTGTCACCATATCAGAGTAATAGCATGATACTATCGGTGACAGAATTAGTATCGTGCTATATAGGATTATAGGTTGCTTGTAGGATTATACGTTGCTTGCAACTCAAGAGAAGCCCACAATTAGTGCACATTTGACGCCTTTAGCACTTACCATAACATTTTATTATTTTTGCTGAATTTTAATGTAATTCATCAATAAAAACCGTAACATGATTTGTAATCAAGCTTTGAATGATATTGGTTTCACGCGATCCTGGTACGCCTCTGTGCTATCGGGAGCGACTAAGCAATGTTGCGTAATGACATTCAGTAGTGTTGTTGAACCTAGAATCCAGCTGCTCTCCCCTATAGAGATCTCTAGATAGACAAGACTGTTTCACTCTTGTTTGGGCTCATCAGTAGAGAATACTGTGTAGGTGAGAGCAAAGCGCCGTGCTGCGGGTTATTTAACACGCACAAAAATGGATTGGCTTCAGCAAGCAATCAAGCAGTAATTTCTGCTTTTTTGCTTGTTAAAGCCGGTAGGTTTGTACCCGTTGGACCTCATGTTGGTAAAGATTTTTTTTTTTACTAGAAGTGTAATGAACTCAAAGTCGACATTTTTCACAGTGGAGAAGCGTAATGGTGGATTTCTGCATGTCGAAAGTGCCCAATCTTGGAACTATATCTGTAACCATCCACCTGTTTTCCAAGGGATAGTTATTTTCCGATGGTAGTACGCTCGAGTTTGGGAACTACTGTTAAACCGGTCTTGTCACTAATCCAATTCCTTCATCTTTCAAAGTCAAGGTCATGCAATTGTGCTCCCATTCAGCTCTCATGGCGACGGTCAATATGGGAAACCCATATGCCAACTGGCACATCTCAGTAGGCGGTTGTGGCCCTGTTTGCACAGAGCTGAGAATAGTGGAATAAGAAAACGGAAATCTAGGTTTCGATTTGCGTATTAAAGTGCTCAAATCCTGAGTGAATGGTGGTAAAGAAAATGGCAGCACAATAATACAGAATAACATGTCAGTTCAGTCATATTGAATTGTTTTGTTTGTTCGGTTGCAGACTTAGTTTTCAGGAGAGATTTTAAGCAATTTGCTTTGATTACTTTTTTTAAATGGTGTGGGGGCATGGGTTTTAGGAATACCGTAAATCGTGGATTAAACATGGGCTTATGCAGTTAATTGGGCAAAAATGGGGGGGGGGCCTTTAAATCAAGCATTATCAATTTTCTAACCTTTCTGGACATCTATTACGGAAAATTCAAAGCTTTTGAACAATCTCTGAAAGACTAATTTTTACATCCTTTTAATTGCTGTGAAGAAGGAAGGAGGCTTAGGTGAGAGATTCCTTGTGCAGGTGCTAGGAGCTAAAGGAAGAGTCCACTATTACTACAGGGAGGGAGAAGGGGCCAGTAAACATAGCAAGCAGTACTATCTTTATTCACATCATATAACTTTTAGGTAATTTTTGTAGAAAAACGACAATTTGAGGGGTGGGCTTTAATTCCGCTATTTCATGATTTTGACTTACACCATTTTACGGGATGGGCTTTTAATACACGATTTACGGTAAAAACTTATTAACCTCAACAGATTCACACTTGGAAAATTGGATAAAATATTTCACGAAAACCTATTTCATTTTCATGAACTTTTGAAAAATGATGGTTTTTTTTTCAGAAAAATCATCGCGAACCAGAACACAAAGTAGTGGAAAAGGCTCTTCTGGATCAACAGCCATGTTTGATGGTATTATCACATTTTTATTAAGACAAGTGGAATACTTTTATTTCTACCCATGTCAGCCGATTGTGCCACTGTCCTAACTATTCAAGTCAATTGTGCATCCTAACGAACGCACAACCCAACTTGATGATCATTTCGCCCTTCAGACTTAAGTTTTCTGGCCATTGTCTAATTAGTCCTTTAGGGAAAAAAATCTAGAAATCAATTTGTACCAGATAACTGGTGTGCTAATTTGTTTAAAAGTTAATGCCGTGGTTCATTTTATTAGCAGAAATCTAAATTAGACAAAGGTAGAAATCTTCATTACGTTGCGTTAGACTTATCGTACAGTGGATTTCAGTTCTGCGTGCACTGTGTGATACCCAAAAATTACCGAAAATTGAAACGTGCAAGGATTTGGCCATATTCAGAGAAGAGTATTTTCCAAGGCTGTACCAACACCATCTTAACCAATTCGATACCAATCTAGTTCTCAGATTTTTGCCTGTACTGATACTGATGTTCAAATTTGCTATTCACTTTTATAACAGCCATTGTAAGTGGTATAGATTTCTTCAAAAATGTTGAGCAAAGTGTTTCAAAGTGTTTTCTTTCTGTTAAAAGTTTGCTAGGGAAATACCCAGCAAAAAGCCGCAAACTTCAAGTCGTTATCTCTAGCTGTTGTTGGTGGAGCTGTGGTGTTTTTCTGTCATTTTCTCGGGTAGTTTCCCCTCATTCTTTTGAAGTAGGCATATAAACAAAACAAACAAACAAAAATCTTTTCTGTGTTGTAGATGATGGCGATGCAGATTTGTTTGTTGCAAGAAAAGAGAGCAAATCCTTGGTGAAAGACGGTCCAGCACCAAAGAGTACCGTCTCCAAAAAAGGACTCTTTGATAATGATGATGACGATGATGACGAGGATTTATTTTCTAAACTTGCTGCTCCTAAAGCGTCAAGTAAAAGAGGTAAGTGATTTGTTCGGAAAGTATTTGATATGAACTACAAACTCTAACGTAAAACACTGTTAAAAATCCGTATCTAACTGACTTTCAATGATTTAAGGGCAAATCCAATCTTACAAGCAAAAATAAAAAAAAAGCACCTTGATTTACAAGCCGTTGCCAGAAAAATCAGCAACGCTGTTAGGCAATTTTTTTTTAAGAATTTACTTTTTGTTATCAATTTTTAATAGAATTTCAGCTATCGTCTGTAAAAAAAAGCTTCGCAAGTGCGTATTCAAATTTACCAAAAAAAATTCTGTTGTCCTAAAGCAATCTGTTATGTAGTTTTAAGCTGAACATAAACAGGTGGTATCAGCTCATAATTAAAAGAGATATTATTGATACAAAGCAATGTAAAAAAATAATTTTCTTATTTCTACTTCAAAATTTTCTTGAAATGAGAAAAAAAAGGACTTGTGCGCGCTTTACTTTTTGACATGTAGCAGTCGCATAAAACAACCTGCCATGCTGGCTGAAATACAAGATGGCAATTTGTGCCGTGGAAATTACGTCATTGTTTTACACTTGTGTCCAAATCCATAACTATTGTTATAGCTGTTAAAGCTGTTCCCAGTATAACATACGCCTGTCTAGTAGGAAGCCATGTTGTCACGCTCCCCGTTTGTTGTCGCATTGGCTATTGTTTCTGTTGGAACTGGAGTTTGATAGCCCATAGTCTTCCTTCACTAATATATGACGTAAAATTTCGTTTGTTACTGATAGGTATTACATAATCGACATTACCCTTCACTAGTGTTGGGCGGTATGCCGGTTCTCACGGTGTACCGCGGTACCAAAAATGCAACGGTACCAAGTACCGTGCATTGTTAAAATACCGGTATTGTTTTAATATGAAAAAAGGCATTAAAATTATAACAATTGTTCATTCAGTCCTTGTGTTGTAGGGCTCAAAGCAGTGTAATAATCAGTTAAAGATCAACAATGGTAAAGTTGGAATTCTAAACAATGCACAAAAGTGGAGCCAAATTTATATAACTTTGATGCTTCAACCAGCATAGGAACCAACAGAAAAATAAAATTGAGTTCAAAGTTCAGTAACCACTTGGTGATTATTTTTTATGCGTGTTTTTTTTTTTTTGGGGGGGGGGGGAGGCGACGCAAATTAAATTGATGATTCCATTTCCAATCTTAATTAGTTTGATTAGGCTACTTAAAAAAAACCGTTGGTATCGGAAGTACCGCCAAATTTTAAGAACCGTTAAATACCGAGTACCGCGGTACCTAGACTGGTACCGGCACCGTCACAAAAATTTCGGGTACCGCCCAACACTACCCTTCACTCTCTAACACTCTTCCTTTTTCATTGCTACCATGCTAAGAAAGAATGAACATGTTCCCTCTTTTTCATTGCTGCTTTAAAAACAATGAGCATGCTCACCCCTATCACTTTAAGATCTGCGTTTGGCCTCTATTCCGGCATAAGCCAAATATACATATTGCATTGTTATTACAGAAGTTGCAGTGAATAATAGGAAACCTAGTGCATCATCGATGTTTGAAGAAGAGGATTTATTTGCTGGTTCAAGTAAAACTCCAGTTGATAAAGAAAAAGCAACATCAAGCAAAGACAGTACTCCAAGGAAAAAGGTTTGTTGATATTAAACCCTACCATCAGACTTTTCTTTCCTTCCTCGTCATCTCCCCTTTTTAGCCTTAAGGGATTAGACTTTTGATGGCTCGGCCTCAAGGTGAGTAGGCACAACTTGTAGACTGTATCTTCCAGGGCTGCTGAGAATTTGTTTGGAGGCCACTCAGTAACCCTGATATCGACCCCACCGTTTGTCAGGTTTTCCCTGTATCGAACAAGTTTATCCAGAACCTTTTTAGCAGCTAGATTCATCATTCGCAGACTAAACCTATACTAGGCTGTCGAGTTGTGATGGGCTGGGCTACATCTGAACTATGCGCGACGCTACGTCGCAGTATGGCTGGCAGTGTTGCAGTACGATTTATCCAGCACTTTTTTCTTTCTTGGTCTTCTTTTTGCGATAATTTCGCGAAAAATTGAGCGATTTTGACGTTCAAATACACCATTTTAACCGTTTTTTCGAGGGCTTTTGAATGGTGTTATTGTCATGATGATAGGGTTGGTCGCTCTCAAGTTGTTTAGCAAAAACAACCTACAAAGATCTAAAAAAAATTCTCACAAGAAACTGGTTCATGAACCAAAATGGGCCTAACTCAAAATTTTGCACAATGCAAAATTCCATTTTCACACCCTTCCTGCCACCCGCAGACATTTCCCTCTTCCGCAGACCGTTTTTAGTTTGTAAAATGATTGTCGCAGACCGGCTGAAAATATTCTGCTTTTGGGGTGACGGCAGAAATTGGTGTATTCTGATGTGCAGCACCTTCCTATTAAATTGATGTCTTGATGTCTTTGTACCGAGTTCCTAATACATATGGTGCCTTTATGGTTGATTGACGTGATGTCAAAATTCCTTATATTGAGTGAGAAAAACCTAACAAATAAAATTGAACGTTGTCTACATTTTGATTGTACTACAAGGACAGTGGATCGCATAAACTATAGTTTTACATTGTTTAACGGAAAAAGTTACAATTTGGGTTATGGTTCATGTTTACCTCTTCATCGTCTAATGAATTCATTGGACAACACGTTGGCCGATATATTGTGTTGTGAATTGCTTCTTTATCAGGATGGTTTTTTCTGTGCAAAAAGACTTCAGAATAGTGGGGGAAAAAAATTCTTTGTTATTTGGAGGTTTGTTAGAAATAATAAGCAAATACGTATTCGTTGCAGGAGCAACAGGAAACGCAAGGACAAAATGTCCCTAACAGCGAGCCTAATGGGCCAGCATATGAATGCTAAAAGAATTTTTAACAGTGTATCGGGAATGGGGCAACACTGGACGCTCAGCGGCACGAAACAAAAACCGTTATAAAAAGACAGCAAGGCATGGCAATTTCTTAATTGCCAATTGTCAAATGTTACATGAACAGAAAGCAATAACCCAAACGTAATAAAAACCTAAAGTTACAACGAACATGGTTTTTGTTTCAAGAACCTCGACAGATTTTGGTTGTTGAATTCGGTACGAAATTTTTCAATGGTGGCAGAGGAGACAGCAGACTCGGGCAGGAGTTCCAGACCTCAACCACAGGATGAGAAAAGAAATTTCCACGACAATTTAAGTGTGCAGTTTGAATTTTGAGTTTGAGTGAATGACCGCGTGTCGAGCACATATTATTGTGCTCAAAAAAAGGGAGTGCTAGAGGAAGTTTGTCATGGATGATTTTAAGTCAAAATAAGATCAGTTTTAAGGAGTCGAAGCTCAAGTAATTACAATTTTGCAGACTGTAAACGGTCAATGTAAGTGAGACTTTGCAGACGTAGTAGTGACTTTGTGAACCTCCGCTGAACAGACTCAATTTTGTCAATGTCTTGTAGCAAGTAAGGCGACCAAACCGG
>JAHWFP010094247.1:0-45747 GCA_023313725.1 Lithobius niger | reverse complement strand
TGCGTGTATCCCGTCTATGTGTTTTTGCGTACCCTGTCTAGCAAAGGGTGTTTTTCGTTTGCTTCACTTCCTCATTCAGCGTATCCCTTGTTTCGGAGTCCATACACTTACATTACATATGATTCTTTCCTGCAAAAATGGTTGGAATACGCGTTTGTACATGTGAAATAAATAAATACGCCTTTGTACACCGGAAATAAATAAATAGGCATTGGAGACATTGTAAGGGAGGATTAAACAAACGAAGCTTCAACAATCAGCAAGAGGGCGAGCGGGCTCATTCTTCCCACGGTAGCAAAGAAAAAGGGCGAGCGACCGACAATGAAAACGGATATGTGCTCTATCAATTACTTGCGGCCGTCTTGTGGCGGCCGTCTTGTGGCCGTCTCGTTGCCGTCCATCCTACGCGACAACTCGATTTTATTAATAAAGATATTGAAAAGAAACACAAAAGAAAGCCAAAAGAAAGCCAAAAAAAGGCTATCTAGTGTGTTTAAGACAAGGTTTTAGAATGTCGCCCCACTTCACGGTGTCCGAATTCACTCCGTTTTTAAACTCGACCTTGGGGATTGTATTGGACAAGCCATTTCAGTTCCACTATGTCCACCACGTTGGTTTTCAGAATATCAATGTTAATGGCAGCTCTCTGGACTTAGCGAGCGTTATGCACGATTTAGTAGTGCCCATAGTAACACCACTGCAATCAAAAGTTGAACATAAGCTTTTGAAAGGTTATTTGGTATCCTTCTTAACTATTTTGCGTAATTAACATTTAGCTCGGGAAGAGCAACTGAAGGGGGGCGCGCTAATTAAGTGAGCAAAGCGAACGAAAATCGGCGTTTGTAAGCCAGTGTGCTCAAAAATGGGATGAAACAAACTTACGAATGTGAAACATGGATGTACAATAAACCAAACTGTGTCAACTTGACTGGTGTAATGGCTAATTGGGTAATAGGAAATGAGAAAATTTATAGACATAGAATTCTGCCAGAAAAAAAGGTAGCGGTGACGATAAGACCGTGTGACCTTTTGTACATTCACAGTCCTATGAAAGTTGTGATATCCACCAAAACCAAAACTGGTATAAGTGAAGCCGCCAAGTTTCTAAAAAGGATCGGCCTTTGAAAGGTTTGATATCAATCAACCAGGGAAAGGCCGCCAAGGTTAATCCTATTAGCCAACTTAATCGCACCGACTAATACTTTCGACGTTACATAAAAACTTGAAGATTTCTACTGCGAGTAGTAATGTTCTAGTTTTCATTTAATTTTCGAGATATTAGTCAGTGCGATTAACTTGGCTAATAGGATTAACCTTGGCGGCCTTCCCTGGTTGAATGATATCACTACTTTCAAAGGCCGGCCCTTTTTGGAAACTAGAAACACCTCTTATACCAGTTTTGGGTGGATATTACAACTTTCATCAAGTTCTGACAGGAAATTTCTTCACCATCCATCAAACCAAGATGGTGGTCGATCGTCATACATTTTCACCTTTTCAAAATACCGTATTGATGGTTTTTGAGAAAAGGTGATATACTTCTCCGTTTTTGTCCAAATTCACTCCTGCAGGTCAAAGTCACACCATTATTTAGTCGCTCGTGAGAGTTCGCCACCCCCTCGACAATGGAATGTCCTTTTCTCGCAAAACGAGCAATTATCTCAGGTTAACCGCCTCTTCCCCACGGATATCTATTACATAATGTTTCATAATGTGCATAATGTTTTAGTGTCAAAATACCCAAAATTCTTTGCCGAATTTTATTAATTTACGATATTAAATCAACAAATAGGGTATAGGCCTAGAATGCGTGTGGAAAATTTGAAAAAAAGAGTCAAACACTGGGTTTAAAAGTTATTGCATGGAAACAGACTGCTAGACACCAGCACAGCTTGATAAGCTCCTTCCTCTGCTTCGCATTGCGCTTAACTAAAAGCTAAACAAATGTTAAAAAAAAAAGTGAACATTCTTGTTGAAATTGCGTAAAATTAGGAGTTTCTATTAGGCCAAGATTTTCAATATACGTGTTCTTTGCCGACATTTTCCTTTAAAACTTTTTTCTTTTGTCCTTAGGGCAAATATATATTTAGTTTAATTTTTAATTTTTTAATTCTTTTCTCAGACAACGAATTGGTGTTTCAGGGGACGTTGCCCAAGGGTTGGAGTGACGGCCAAGACGATTTTGTTGATTCCCTTTACACGTCGTGTTATGGAATGACGTTTAGAAGCGGGTTCGTGTCCGCCGTCGAATTTCTTGGCTCATAATTTTTTTTTTTCGTAAAAAAAAACAAGAGAGAAGGAAAAAAAGTCGTTTATAACACCCTGGTTGGCAGTTTACTTTAAGATGTCAGCAAAGATATTTCTCAGTTTAAAAGTCGTTTCCTTTGGTGACGGCATCTGTCGGTAAGAAAGTTTAAAATTTTTTTCCCTCAGATTTTAGTCGGCGAGTATGAAGTACAGAGCCAACGAAAAATTTGATGCAACCTTGCAAACCTAACCAATGCTGTGCTTAAAGAAGGGAACGGACACCATGAAAGAGTAGCCTTGTCAGGATGCAAGACATTTTTCTGAGAAAGAAACAAAAGAAACTGCTCCATCTGTGAATTGAACCCGGTACTTTCCAAGCCGACGATTTGCTTGGGATGTACTGGGTTACTGTTAATGCTGAATATTTGCTTCGTTAGCCCTTTACCGTACGATTTATTGGTTGCTAGCAGTCGTACCCGGCTTCGCCCGGGGATTTGTGTCACGCAGGTTTTTGTTTCGCTGTGTTCGTCCGGTCTTTGGTTTGAAGGATAATTTTACTTGTTCAAATGTTCACTGTGATGGGTAATGTTTCTTCCTGTAATATTCGTCCTTTTCTCCAGTCCTCTCCCTTCCATCTCCCCTCTCTCTTCCCCGTCCTCCTACCCATCTCTAGGCTTACTGTTCGTGTTTCCTTTTCCCTCCCTACCTCTCCCCTACCTTTCCACTACCATATGCCTCCCTCCCCTCCCCATTTATCCGTCCTCTCTCCCTTACTCCCCTTCCGCCTCCCCTTCCCTCTTTGCTACACGTAGTCGAATTTGGATGCGTAGTTGAATTAATTACTGCTTCTCGTTTCCTCCCCTCCCTCCCCAATCTCTTTAGTTGTTATAGCATTAGAGTGCCAAGAGCAGGGCTAACAGACGCACTGCTCAATACGCGGACATTCAACCTCCACGCTCCCCCCCCCCCCCCCCCCCCACTCCCACTTCAAGTCTATCGCTGTGACTTGAGCGATCCGTACGTGTGAAAAAAAAAACTTGTGCTTCGTGCATGATGTCATTTAAGACTTGCCACTGAGATGACCGCGCAGAGCAAATTGTTAGTCGAGGCAGCAACGTTATTGACTCCTTTGAAAACTATGTGCCGTGAATTACTTTGAACTGTGGAAGTCATGAAGTCACAGACCCTCTTACCTCTCGCACTCCCCCTCCTCTCCCCATTTTCCAAAAAAAATAAACATACCATCAATTTATACCCCTGTTTCACGGTAGGGTTCACAAGCATAAATATGTGATTCAGGAGTATTTTCGGTTTTATGGCTAAAACCCTCTTTAAAGTTGTATCTTGTAAATAAAAACACTCAGTTTCATTTCTCTTCATGTGTCTTGTAAGTTTCCTTTGCATACAAATGTGGGTACAATGAGTCCTTGGTTTGGATTATAGACAGTGAATCATTCTTTAGATTGAACTTGATTAATTGGTATCTAATACGAAATTATAAATTGTCAACTTTAAAATTAACTTCAACGTCTAAGCTCGTTTCCTAACCTGGGTAGAAGTAAACGCTTTAAGTTTTATGATAGGAGCACCTAGGTTAGGAGGAAATAATATTGGGAGAATTGCCCACCCCTGCATCCCAGCGCTTCTACTGAGAGCACCCTGACAGTGGGGCAAGGCAAGTACAATGTGCCTTGAAATCCCGCTCGACACAGTCTGTAACCACATCCTCCTGAAGAAAAGGCCTTACCAGCTGTGCCATCCACATCGCTTCTCAAAAATAAACACAACTATAGCGACGTGCCAGTTTTGGTACGTGACGCAATCAATTAAAACACCACAGAACTTAGTCGGTACCTACCTTTCATGCTTTAACAAATCCTTGTTAGTTTGCAAATTCCGCTGGGTTTAAAAATACTGTCGGTTTAACGAACACAACAACGACATATAAAAAATAGCGCTGGGTTTAAAAATAATGTCGGTTTAACGAACACAACAACGACATATAAAAATGTAATAAAAAGTACGCTTGGTATTTCGTGGCGCACCTGCAATTTCGGCTAATTTTTCAAAAATAACAGCCCTTAATTCATAATTTCATTGCACAATTAGTACCTATTTCACTCATCGTTGTATAACGTTTTAAAACTACCTTCAGTTTAGGCCTAGTACAGACACTTGCGTCGAAAATACACTACCAATTTTGCTATAATCTTATAAAATCTTGTGTGTTGTAATTTGAATGTGTAATTTACGATACACAATCAAATTACGAATTAAGGGCCGTTGCTTTTGAAAAAATGGTCTAAATTACAGGTGTATCCCGAAATATCAAGCGTACCTTTTATTACATTTTTATATATTTTTTTTTTTTAAACAAAGTTATTTTTAAAGCTGAACTTGACAATGTTAACCACACCACCGTTATATTGGCTTAATTCTGTAAACTGAATCCTATCCAAAACCAAAACTGCATGGTCATGTATAAGCCACCAAGTTTCCAAAAAGGGTCCGCCTTTGAATGTAGTAATGCCATTCCACCAGGGAAAGGCCGCCAAGGTTAAACCTATTAGCTAAGTTAATCGCACAGACTAACAGTTCGAAAGTTAAATGAAAACTAGAACATTGTTACTCGCGGTAGCAATCTTCACGTTTTCATTCAACGTCCAAAGTATTATAATACGATTATTCCTGGTTGAATGATATAACTACCTTCAACCTAACCTAACCTAACTTAACCTTTTTGGAAACTTGACGGCTTCGCTCGTATCAGTTTTGATTTTGGGTGGATATCACAACCTTCATAGGACTGTGAACGTATACAAAATGTCACACCGTCTTATCTTCATCTCTCTTTTTTTTTCTTGAGGAATTTTATGTCTACAAATTTTCACATTGATAAATTTTTATATTTGCCATTGCCCATTTAGCCGCTACATGAGCCAAATTGACGCTGTCTGGTTTAAAGTATGTCCATGCTTAAGTTTCCTCAATCCAATTTTGAGCACACTGGGCTAACAAACGTGTCTATAAATTTTCACCTCAATAATTTTCACATTTGCATTGCCCAATGAGCCGTTCCGTCAGCCAAATTGACACGGTTTGGTTCATTGTGTGTGCATGCTTCACATGCTTAAAGGCGCCTTTTCACCTTTTCAATTCCTAGAATATTGTCGTAGAATCTTCGAGCAATATAAAGAAAATAGCGGTAAATAAAAAATGGAATAATACTATTCGCAGCAGCGCCGCGCTTTTCATAACTAAAACGAGATCACGTGACCCACATCAGCCTATTGGATGACGGAGAATCTGGAACGTGGATGCTGTGTTTAGAATATGGGCAACGCTAATGAAATGGTGAACAGGCGCCTTTAAGTTTCTTCAATCCCATTTTCCGCATTTTTGATAGATTCAGACCGTCTTTTGTATTTACTAAAGTTTGCAAATTCACCGCTTGGTGTCAAGAGATGGCGCCACTTATGTCCTCAACTCTTGTAATTTAGTTTACGCTCTTGGCGTTTCTGAGGTGGCCTTTTCTGTGTGAGGCTTTGCTGAAACGTGATCACCCGTGTGCGAACGAGCTCATTCACAAGGTCTCCGGTCAGAACGGAAGGACAACAAATCATCGGCCGGAAGGAAGCAACGGATGGAAACTGGGAATCCCAGTTGGTCCAACCCATGTAGCTCGTTTCGCTGCAGCAATCTTTTGATCACTTTGATCCGCAGTGGGGAAAAGAGGGATCAATGCTTGTTATGACCCCGCTGGGCCATAGTCTACCCTTTTCAAAAACATTTCGGGACTTAGCAAAGTAAACTCTTCGTGCTTTTGGAGCCGAGAGTTTTTTCCGATATAAAATCCCGTTCTTGCGCAAGAGCTCAGAGTGGGCACACTACCGAAAATCATTCGCCATGTCTCTGTCCATTTTGAAAGCTTATAGGAGATTTTGTGGCTTTTTGCCCCCTAAGAGTTTTGAGCAAAGAGGATCAATGGTGTTGGGCTTACTTGACCTCTTGAAAAGCTATGAAAATATTTTTTTACCTTTCTTTCTTGATTTCTTTCTTTCTTTCTTTCTTTCTTTCTTTCTTTCTTTCTTTCTTTCTTTCTTCTGTGTCTATCGTCTGTTTGTCCAATTTTTTTTTAAGTTTCGTTCTAGTCAACTTTAAAGTCCAGTCCTGGTAACCAGTTCGCAGTAAAACTTCAATAACAAAAAATATTTTTTGCTTGATTTTTTTTTTTTATGAAAAAAGAATAAGCTAGATTATCGCGTACTGCTATCAGGGCGCGTTTATGCAAATACTCACACTCTCGCAGCTAGAAGGTAGAAATCATCTGAAATACCAACATGGGGGCAGTTTTAGGCCTGCCGGCTCACAACGTAAACAGTCAACAATGTGCGTTCAGAAGCGACTGGGAAAATTGTTTCGTCTAGGAGAAATTCTTTATCTTATTGTCACGGATTATCCAACCGCAAGCATTTGCTCAAACTATGACGGATTTAGCTAATCCAGGTAGAGTTATTACCATGGCAACGACACCTTTACCATCGCAATTAAATTCTAGCCGCGATAATGCAAAAGCGAATTGTTGCGTAAACACGACCTCGTACAGAGATGCAGACGCTGATTCTAATGCTGCTAATGGCGCTCCCTTTTGAAACAGGATGCAGACCGTGCTCTGTCACCGAACGTCAGCCGCATAGCTCGTTTTTCCAGATGAAGATGAGGGTGATGAGACCATAGGTCTGAAGCTCCTTTAGCGTCGGTAGATGGTACACTTGGCACAAGTGCAATAAGCACAGTTTAGGCCTAATGCGCGGACTTCATTAACACCAGTCAGCACTCTTTCACATACAAAGGCAACAATTTCCGTTTAATTTTGGCTTTGATTTTCTTTTGTATGAACTGCGGATGTAAATGCAATCGATGCATTAGGCCTAAAGCACCACTTCTCCCCTATACCCCCCCCCCAACCCACCCCTTTCCTGCATTATAGGAACTATGCAATAACCATACTCCTTCAGCAGCTATTCTGTTCTGGCGTATTCTAGAAATTCACTGGGTCCTGCCATAATCGGTGGTTTACCGATTCAACTCCTCGAATTTGCCCCGCTACTAGACTTCTTTGTACTTCTAGAATGTCTGATAAACAGATACTAACCTACAGCCAATCCAATCTAGCTTTCCGTCCTGTTGGCTAGGTTCAAAATTGAATTGGTTAATCTGCAAAGTAATTAGTTTATTTAATCTGCAAGTTAATTAGCGAGCAGGTGTGCACCATAAATTCACGTTATGCATGTCATTTCTGCTGTACT
Source organism: Lithobius niger (assembly GCA_023313725.1). Classification (NCBI taxonomy): domain Eukaryota; kingdom Metazoa; phylum Arthropoda; class Chilopoda; order Lithobiomorpha; family Lithobiidae; genus Lithobius; species Lithobius niger. The sequence goes on along the minus strand of JAHWFP010094247.1, from coordinate 38,191 downwards.
TACGTTTAGTTCGTTTAGTTTACGAAACCTTTATTTTTTAAATTTATATTGTACGTTTAAAGCTGATTAAGTCAATTAAAAAAATCCATTATTAATTTTCTTTCATAAATAGAAAGAAGCATCCGTATTTATTTTAAAAGGATGTGTATTCTTTATTTCGGCTGATGTGAGCGCTGCTCAGCAAACTACTTTGTTGCTTGCAGTCAAACATACGCGAACGGTGCAAACGCTATTCTTATTCAATGGGATAGACATCATCAGCCGGTCGTAAAACTCAGAAACTCCGCACAGTGTTCGGCTTTTCTGCGAGCATCGTATCGCATGTATCTCTTCCGAGAATTCGCTGCTTTCCCTCAGTCCCGTTCGCATGAACGCCTTTGATTTCGCGTGTTATAACTGACGAAAAAAAAAAACTGCCCTGTCCCTTAAGCAATCCGTTGGCCGCCCACTTCGCCCAGTGCACACGAAGGGAAGTTTGAGATAGGCGTCAGAAAACGCTCGAACGTTCATTTCAAAAAACCACAATCCGATTGTGATATATATACAAACGCGTCTTGGCTAACATTTGTAGCCAAATAAATAAACAAATGCCCGTCGTAGCAGTCGAGCGATGCAGCAAACGCCAGTGTACGACCATTTCGACGAAAAAATTTCACGTGCCTTCGTCTGGGCGGGTGGTACGGGCACTTGTGGGTGTATCTTCCAACTGCAGCATTGTGTTTCTTTTTCATTACAATTCATAACACGGAGTTAAGGGGGAAGTTCTGGTTGCTTACGACTTACATGTAAACAACAAGTTGAAGAAGAAAGCGGTGAAACCATAATGAGTTTAGCTTATTGGTTAAATTTTGCAATCGCCAGGCTTCAACGGTTCGTTAATTGAGGTGGGGGGTGGAGGGGGTTGCAGAGTACTCTTCATTTTATACAAAGCTGTAAATTTTATGTTATATGTTTATGGGTCAACCACTGAATCGAAATAATGAGTTTGTAGAGTTACATTAATATTTTTGATCACACAAGATCAGAAGTGCCCTCCTCCCCCCCCCCCCCAACACCCACCCCCCACCGCGTTTCCCCCGCAGCTATTTTCCAAATGGTCCCCAGAACGAGAGCTACACCACCCTGCGCTACTCCATGAAGCTAATTGTGAGGCTCTATAATAACTTTCGCACCCATTCATGGACAACGCTAGGCCGGGGGGAGCATCTCCCCCAATTTGTATTCTCTACCTCCCCCCCACCCATCAGATTAAAATCAAACAGTAGGCATCTGATAAAAACAAAATACTTTAGTTTCTTTCATAGAGACATGTAGAACTTGAGATCACATGAATGGATAAAAAAATGTGTAAAACCTAACCTGGCAAAACTGCCCGTCTCCGTTGTCGACAATCTTACTACAGCCTAGTTGTAACTGTGAGCGTTGTAAAATCAGAAACTTTTTTTAGCTGGATTTAAAACATTCCTCCCAAAATAGGGTAGGAAACAGTTAAGAACGTTGGGTGTGAGAAAGAGAATTGCAATAAGAGTGCTATTTTTAAATTTTTTTGAGGGGGGCATGGGGGACCGCGAAAGTAGAATATTTTGGTTCACCTCCTAACTAAATAGCTGCCCCTCTGCCTCCACCTAATAATGTGATTCTGGTGACGTCCGTGTACCCATCAGATTCATTTAAATTCCACATGCATTCTTCACCATATTTTGGATTTAAGTTCGTAAAATTGGTAAAACTGAGCAAAGAGTTGCAGGTTTTTTTCTTGTTTTTTTTTTTTTTTTTTACTTTTTAAACTTATTTAACCATATTGCAAGCTTCGCATATTTGATCTCTCATATCTCTGATGTTTGATTAAATACGCGAAATTAATTAAACATCAGACATGCATGGAAAATTATTCGGAAATGAACGAAGAACTAAAAGACTCGAGACATAAAACGGCACCTGAACGCACAGGTGTGACGTCATGTCTTTCAATTAATGGCGCCTTTTTAACTCCTAGATGCAGCGCCGAAGAATCTTCGAGCAATAGAAAGAAAATAGCGGTGAATTAAAAATGGAACAACACTATTCGCAGCAGCACCGCGTAACCCACATCGGCCTATTGGATGACGGAGAAGCTGGAACGTGAATGCTGTATTTAGAATACAGGCACCGCTATCGAATTGGTGAACAGGCGCCTTTAATGGTTGAGGATTAGCGATTGACAAATTTAACCAATAAGCCAATCTTTTATGGATTCACGGATTTCTTTTCCAACTTCTTGTTTTGATGAAAGTCGTAAGCAGCTAGAACTTCCCCCTTAACTCAGTCTTTAAATTATTCAGGTTAGTCGGAAATAATCCAGCTACACTAGAAAATGTAGTAGTACTGTAAGTCAGCTTTACACTTGCTTGGCATTCGAGTGACAGGACTCGGGTTTGAACCGGCAAACCAATCCAGCACCAAATTGTTTTACCACGCACTGTCTTTGGCCATTCATACTTCTGGATGTTTACTTCTGGAGATGTTCCAACAAGAATTTTGGCATTTAAAGTATATGTGAGACCACTGCTGGAATATGCAAGCCCGGGGTGGTCCCCCTACCTTCTCAAGGATATTGATCTCAGTGAGTCAGTACAAAGGCGTTTCACCAAAAGGTTGCCGGGCATGCGAAACGTAAATTATTCCCAACGATTAAGAACTCTAAAAATCGATCTCTTGGAACGTCGACGGTTAAAAGCTGACCTCGTCATGGTATGAAGGCTGTTCATTGCCTTCTTGGAGTTGACCGCCCATTTTTTTTTCCTAAGCACAGAACAGTCTTAGGAGAATTGTAGGCTATGGGGTCTATTAGTCAACAACCATCTAAGTTAAATTGTAGGCTACATTTCTTGTTTGTTAAGGGTGGTCCCTGCATGGCAGTCCGTAAAAAAAGTTACTGTCGCTGTGGGGTCTATTAGTATCTTCAGACGTTTGCTAAACTTAGAGGATTTGACGCCTTTTTTTGTATAGATCATCTTACTAATGTCCAATTTTGTTTGATTTTTCCCCGCACTGTTAGTGAAATGTTTATTGGGATTTTACGTAAATTAGACTGGCAGTTAGTGATCCTTGCCTGCCCTGTTTTGCTTTGAAAACAAAATATTCTATTTTTGATACACATAACAGTAAATGTGATGTGATAGGGATTTGGTATTTGACTGGTTCGTCAGTTCAAATCCGATTGATCAAAGTAATGATTGAACAAGATATCAGTTCAAATCCGAGTCACGTCACACGATTGTCCTGTACTGATTGATCAAGGTAGCTTACTGTACTTCGATATTTTTAAACGAATAAGTTCATTGCTAGCTCATGTCCGATTTTCCTTTACAATATTATTAGCTGTGTGTGTATGTTGATTCAATTTTAATTAATTCATTCATCTTTTCAGATCTGACTATGAACATGATTCGGGAACAGATCGACCAGCTTCAACTGCGCGTGAAGGTAGCCTGGGTGGGCCATCACTTGCCCGACTATGTGCAGAAGCGATATTTGGAAGGGAAAGGCGTCCTCTTTTTCAAGTGGAAGCCCAGTCCTTTGACATCGGGGAACAATTACACCAACATCGCTTTCCCCATGTGCGAAGATTTACCCATCAATTTTCCATTTCCCACCACTTGTGAATTTGAGATCAATCAGTTGGAGAAATTAGCTTGGACTACCTTAACCAAAGAAGCCCCGGAAGCCATCCACCTGATTCGTGGTATGTCCTTCACCCAGGACCAATACGGCGCTCTTCTTAATAACTACTTACACGAGTGAGTCAACTTTTCATACTACTTTCCTTTGCAACGTAACCGTAGATTACTAGAACAGTTACGCTATCAAGCTATCAAGTCTTTTTAGGGCTCTTTCCTGCTTGTCAGAGGAATCGCCCATTTCGTAGCGTGGTTGTGCCGAAAGGATCATGAGCTGAGACGGTACTTATTTAGTTTTTTTTTTATGTATTAATTACTACAAGGACAATAACAAACATCACAAGAACAGTGGTTGTGGGTAGTTGGGGGGGTCGTACATGTAAAGTAAAAACAACCGTTTGAAAACAAATGCAGATTGAGTTTCAGCATCCAAAAGTACGAAATTAAGGAATCATTTAAATTAAATACCGCAAAAAAAAAATGTACAAAAAGGCTTTAAAAAATATGGTGAAAAAGTTTAACGACATCGCTTTTTTTTGTGCCGTTTTGTTTTGTTATTAAATGATTGTGCATCCATATACTTTTGTCTTTGACCGTATGTCCATATTTTGTTAGTATATTTGAACAGAAGAGGTGTTGCGCTTTAATCCAAAAATCGTTAGTTCGACTCCACAGCTCAGGCACTCCAGCATTTAGGTTGGGAAAAAAATCTTGGACATTCGTATGCTTTAAACGTATTAACGCCACAGTGGGTTTTTCTGTAATTTAACTTTTCTGTTGTTGTTTATTTTGCAGGCATTATTGGCACGGTAAAACAGTTCGTGATATTGCGTGCGATTGGGTGAGAGGAAACGAAACGATATGGAATGGTTGGATTCCGAGTGATCTATCCAGCAAAACGACTATTTATATTGGAGGAATATTTCCTATGTCCGGTATTAACTACAGCTCGAAGGGCATTATCCCTGGTGAGTTACATTAGTTTTGCGTACACTTTTGAAGTATTAGTCATATTTACATAATCTGAAATTGGAAAACGATGTCCAGGAGGCATGGGTAAGTGAAATAGCTTCATGAGGTAGAGTAGGAGGAGGTCGGCGGAGGGAGAAGGGGGAGGCGAGAAGGTGTCTATCTTCCTTAATGTTGCACGTATAAATAGATGCTAGAGACTAGATTATAGTTTGGGTGTCAGGAGGAACAGATGGTTATCTCGACTGCGTTATGTAACAGAGGTCGTGGGTCCACACCCGGCCTTGTTCCACCCTTGTGCATCGGGTGATGCCTGGCGATGCACTCGTACTCACATGTGAAAGACCCTATGTAAAAGCTCCTGGGAATTTTCAAGCTAAATTTTCCCCTCTTCCTGAGAAAGCATTAGCAGGACTATCTCAGGACAAATTTTATCTACACATTATATGTATTTGGCAGGCATTCTTAATTGCTTAATTAACTTTTAAATTGGCATATCTTTAAAATCGTATACATGTTATTGTATTGCAGGGCCAAATAGTCTTCCCAGGACTAGGTAATATCGGAAAAGTATTTTTGATTTTGTTTTAAGTTAAAGAACGTCAACGTGATAATCTTATAAACCAAAACTGGTAAAGGGCCGCTAAGTCGAGAATGGTTGGACCCTTCAAAGGAGTGATATAAAGAGCCCGAAACGTTTGTTTAGTTATTCCCACCAATGAAATTAATAGTTCAAGAATTAAATGAAAGACTTGATCATTCTGCTATCAGTAGAAGTGTTCAAATAATTCTTTTAAAGTGTATCGTCGTTGTAGTAGTTAATGCCATTGGTGGCTACATACTATTCGCACAGATCTTGAAGCCGACGACACAATAGTGCCACAGTAACGTGCTTCGACATTACTAACAATGATTAAATCAGTAATGTCATACGTATCTCACATGCATGACACACTAGCATGTGTGTGAGACACAAAGGAACAACGCCCATGTCAACTGACTGTGAATGTTTTCTAATAATTTTGTATTTTGTGGTCTGTTTCAAAACGGTGAGATACATGATTAAAAGAATTTCATTCTTTGCTTTTAGCGGCCAGTATGGCAATCGAAGCCGTCAACAACAACAACTCGGTGCTAAGGGATTATCGCTTAGAGCTAATGCGAGAAGATGGACGCTGCTCTTCTGACCACGTTATGAAAGCATTTATTAAATATGTCACTAGTCCCAAGTACTCCCGTATTGCTGGCATTCTTGGTAAGAAATGGTCTAAATATTCAGCTTTAGAGCAGCATGTAGTCACTTTATGTTTCCCAACGTTATAAGAAGTCACAACTCGTGAGAATCCAAAACAGAAACAAAATACAACCATTTTTCTTCTGCCACGACTCATTAACTACATCACAATTTTCGAAGTTCGTGACTTTCTTTTTCCATTGTTGTAAACCACGGTTTTTAAAAATGTTGCTTTCAAAAAACAGTTGCATGTATAAAGTAGTAGGGGAGGACACACCATAACTTGAAATGGGGTCAAATGAATTAAGATACGCAGAAGAAAACGAGCAAAAACTTGACAGCACAGAGTAACTATTCTTCGTTATCAAGCACACAAAAAAAAACTCTTTGCTCATGTCATGAAAGCTATGCTTAATCAAAAATAAAACGGACGAACAACAACATGTATATACTCGAGTCTGAAAACTTTAAAAGCTAACAAACAAATGCACCTAAATTTCCCAATGCCTAAAATGTTCACTATTAAAGAAAATTTAGAAATAAAATATGTAAATGAAACAATGATCAAGAGAGAAAGTGCTTTGATCCCTGCAAGGACAGGAAAGATTGATCAGGTCGGTTCCATTCCTTGGATCTAATTTTCGTACCCTGCTCATATTTTGCTTCCTCTTTGCCTTTACCTTTGCTGTTTAATGAATTAGGCCATTGGGGATTTCAAAATGCATACACAAAATGTGTATATTTCTCAAAATGTCTCTCTGTAGGCCAAAGTTATAAGCACAAAAAGTAATTCTGCTGAGTATCTATTTTTTTATAATCGTATTTTCTCAGTTTCAAATTTATCACCCTCTTTGTTTCACATCCCCATTAAGGTCCAGCGTGTTCTGACACAGTGGAACCAATTGCTGGAGTGGCAAAGCATTTTAACACCATCATCATCAGTTATAGTGCAGAAGGAGCAGTTCCCTATTCAAATGTGGATGAATTTTCGTACTTCTTTAGAACTATTCCTTCGAATCGTCTTTTTAAGTAAGTACAGTTAATTATTTCACACACTGGCATTATCATGCTCTGAACTAATTTGTTCTTGCATTTATTCCAGATACGTTTATCTTCAGCTTTTTAACCGCCTTGATTGGAAGAACGTTGCGGCACTCACCGAAGATGGACAAAAATATCCTGAGTATTTGTCGCTAACTCAAGATTTTCTTCAGGCCAATGGCATTAATTTCATTGCAAACAGGAAATTTCCCAGGGAACGATTGTTCATGAACATGTCCCAGGTAGCCTTGCAATTAATACTGCATATTGTGCAGGGATGTAGCATACAACGGAAACTGTTCTCACTTTCAGGCACGCATTCCAGAATATTCTTGCATAATGTGTGGTAAACCAAGCACTGCCATGCAATCAAAACGTCGAATACTTCTTCATAGAAGAATTGGCATACCATTGCCCAGAATGACTAAAACGGCGCCAACTAAAAAGTCACACAAGAGGGTTAATTTCGTTATAATTTTTTTAGGTGGGGGTTGGGGGAAGCAGTGGTGTGCAAAGGCACCACTAGTTTGTAAGTTTTAATAGTGACCTAACAATCGTTGGCTGGTGATCCACTTTTTAACATCAATACCATTATGTTTTGATGATATCTCTAAAGACGCTAAGATTCTCTTATATTAGTAAAATTTAAAACTGGAGGTTGATGGAATTATTTTGTCACCCCACGACTCCTACAGTACAGAGGCATAATGTGCTGCGTACACAGAAGCGAGCTACTCCTCAAAGGGAATTTAGACTCACAACGCCTGCCATGGTGTATCCAAAGCTGTTTGCCATTTCTCAGAAATGAGTTGTCAAATTTTAAAACCTCTGTCGACAGCTTTTCATTCTGAATAACACCAGAAAAACGTAGAGCGAGAACCTGATTGAGCGACAATCTGATTGAAGATTACATCAGAAGTCTTGAACAACGAAAATTCGTTTAAATTTATTAAACATCTATTGAAGATGTTGTCTTGTTGCAGAAGAGGAGGAAATAAAGTTTTTGTGAAAGTTAACATCCAATCCTTAAGTGCAACAATAGGGCCAAATTGTGCACTTACCTATAAGTTTGCATGAAGAATGTGGGGGGGGGGCTAAGAAATTAATATTGCCAATAAATTAAAGTTAATACAACGAAAATTCGTTTAAACTTATTAAACATCTATTCTTTGTTTAATAAAACTGCTAGAACTAGCTGTAAGTTAAAGGAATGCAAAACCCTCACTTTTCCAATTTTGTTTAATGTCAGTTAGACCCAAAAACACTTTTAAAACTTAGAAAATCTTGCTTGCCTTGGCAGTTACGTCAAAATAAATAAATACAACTGCATATTTTAAGTCACGAGTCTCAACTACAAAAACCGAGAGCTTACGCCGTGCAAGGTTGTGACGTCATCTTTTTTAAAGGCAGATGGAGTGCTGTAACGGCGGACGCTATGACGGCTGACGTGCTTGTAACGCCCCCGACATCTTTGGTTGACATGTACTTCTAGTGTTACGTTCTGGGTGATTGTTCCGACTTTTACGACAACAAGCACAGCATGGGATACAGTCCCGGCATGGGGAATGACGTCGGTGTCCTAAACTGTACGGCCTAACCTTAATACTACTTGGCTTTCGCTGCCAACAACGGTGGAAATTATTTAACTGTTAACCAGAGTATAAAGCTAAAAATGGGCTGCATATTATTTTACACTCAAAACAATTATCCACTAGGGAACATACTGAAGTTTAAAAACTCCTGGTTTTATTTAAAACATCAGAAAATGAAAATAGAAACACTTTTTACATTTAGTTCACTAGTAATAGCTTTTGACAAGTTTGAAAAGCACTTTGCTTGAATTTACATTTAGTAATTCACTTTGAATACAAGAACAACGATGTTTGTTCTTAAATACAACTTATATTTTCAACTAGGAAAAGAAGTTTTTTTCTTGGGTTCCAGTCCAGGAATACCCAACAAATTGAACCGCGTCCGCTAAGTTACAATTATCCTGACAGATTTCTTTCAATGAAGATGAAACCGTCCCACAGTTTTGTTTCCCCGAGTCCACGAAGATCAAACCGTCTGGTTGTTTAGATTAAGTTAATTAAAATAAACAATAAAAAGTTCGGTGTTTAGGAAGAGAACCACTCTTACATTATGGAAGGCAGGGGGCCAGAAATGCCGATGGCTTGCCAACCATAATTTCTACAAGCTAGAGGTTAGTTAAGTTTAAACTATAAATTTAGAATTGGTGGGGGTCCTAAAGATAAACTTTTAAAGCTAAACTAGTTACATACGAACCACTACCATTTTGCCCGGCATGGCGATCTTCGGACGTGACATCTCCACTCCCGACCGACGTGACTCTTCTAGCTTGCGAGATCTGTTGTCTAACTTGTGAGCTGTGCTAAGGAGGGAGGGCTGCTGGGGCTTTTTATGCTAGCAGGTCGGATTCTGGCGACCAAAGCGCGGACGCCGAGGAGAGCTACGGCCTCCTGATTGGCTGAGGGGCAGGAGAACAATGGAAAATAGGAGAAGAAGTCGGTTTAACAAAGGCTTTTGGTGCAGAGCCGTTTGAACGAGTAGGGACATGTAGAGATGGGCCAAATTGCGTTTAACTCAACTGAACATTGGGAAAGGCCCTTGCATTAAATGATTGACTGTAGGATTCATATTTACATGATTATTATTGGAAATGGCTCAAATTAAAGCATAGTAGAGTGGCTTTTGTAGTGAATAAATCACTACTGCTAAATTAAACATGCTTTAACTGTAAACTGCGATGTTAAGCATCACACCAAGGTGGGGGGGGGGAACGAGTATTGCACAGACTGACTTTGTGATACATTGTTTTAATAGAAGGATAAGCTAGTGGTTCTGTGGGCTAAAGAATGTAAAAATAAAGGTTAAATATTCTAGCTTAGTGAATGCTATAACGCATTAGTTAAGTTTGGATTTCACTTCTGAGTTAAAAGACAGTTTTTGATCTTAGTGGAAATTGTTCACACAATAAAAAATATCACCCTTTAAAATGTCTGTATCCACATTTATGCGAGGTTAAGTACCCGAAGGCAGCCCCTCCTAAGTCACAACTAAGCTAGTGTATATGGGCTTTTTGCCTTAAAAGAACAACGAAAAATAATTACAAGTTTTGACAAGGTTTTGCAGTAATCGTGGCCGGAGTGATGAGCGCTACTGTTGGTTTGGAGTGATTTTCAAATGGACATTGTGCATCTTCTAGATGGAAATTCGGGATTCTGTTTCCCAAGGATTGTAGCTGGACTGCAGGGCTATTAAACAGTGAAGAGTTTGGCCGATTCTGTCCATTATTGAAGGAGTTACAGTAGGTCAAAGACTGAGGTCTTTTTGCATTTTGGGCACTAGAGAAAAAAAGTGTTCGTCGTGAAAACGAAGGTTTTTCGGTGGCCTGACATTACAGTGAGGTCATGCCCTTTCCTTCCCATTAGCAGGTGATGCTGTTTTGTTTTTGGTGTTTTCACAGGTTACGCAGACAACTGTGGCATACGGGAAAAAAGATGATGCCACACCGCGCGAATCAAACAAGATTTTCTCCAGCGATTGTGAGTTAAGCATGCATCATCTGCTTAAAACAGGTTTTTTTTTATATTTGTACGGCTTAAGCACTAAACACCTATTGACCTATATGCCTCTTAACATTAATTCCAGTACAAAATACTTACAATTAAATAAAATCAAAACGTGAGGATTTAGTATTCTTTTATTCTCCAACTTAACTTTAATTTACTGGCAATATTAATTTCTTAGCCCCCCCCCCCCCCCATTCTTAAATGGAAACTTATATTATAGCCGAGCGCACAATTTGGCCCTATTGTTGTACTCAAGGATTGGAGGTAAACTTTCATAAGACCTTTATTTCAACCTCGTCTGCAACAAGACAACATCTTTAGACGAATGAGAATTTTAAACGAATTTTCGTTGTATCATGACTTTGATGTAGTCTTCAATCACATATGAATGGTTGTCGCTCTGCGTTATTCTGGTGTTATTAAGAACATAAAAGACTATTCTAACAGATTAAAAACTGGATGAAACTAGAATATCTAGTTAACATACTCCTCTAAATATCTGCTTCGTTAACTTGTGTACAAGTTACTACACATGAGTGCATGGTTTTACTTGCTCTATTATCTAGAATATCTAGATAATTGAACAAGTAAAACCATGCACTCATGTGTAGTAACTTGTACGATTCTAGATAATTGAACAAGTAAAACCATGCACTCATGTGTAGTAACTTGTACACAAGTCAACGAAGCAGACATTTAGAGGAGTATTAAAGATTGGCCTTGCGATAATACAAGATACACTAATCTGAGGGAAAAAAAGACAACAGCCTCGAATGGCACTTAAATCCAGGACATCTTGCGTGCTAGGGCGGTTGCCGTACAACTGTTCTACCATACCCTGGCTTTAGGCTCCAGCCAAGCTTAACTGTTAAGCCTTTCTCAGTGAAGATTTAAAAGTTCATGACTCTGTGTGGGTTTTCCTGTATGACTCAATTGTCCAACATTGGCTCAGACGTATGTAGATGTTGCAATCGTGTTTATTTTCCTATTATTTCCCCACGTAAGAGATTGTTTTGCCACATGCACGCAAACGTACATAAATGTTGTAAACGCTATATGGATGCATGGAGGATGCATGGAAATAAGGAAAGGGTATGTCCTTTTAAAAGGTCACAAGCGTTTACGCATGGAGGGAAAGCTACTTGCTTCTTGTCCTCTACGTTAGAAATAATGCGAGCAATTAATAAACAATAAATCACGAAACACCTTACGATGTATGGTAAGTTACATACAAGTATCTTTTTTGTTCTAGTCTTTGGAAGACTTGAAGAAGAAAAATGCAAAAATAATAATTGGTGATTTTTATGATTATGCTGCGAGAGCAGTAATGTGCGAAGCATACAAGCAGGTAAGTTGAAACAAATACCATCACTGTACAGTCAAGATGGCAAGCATAACCTTTCACATCATACCATCAAATAGCAGTCCAACACCAAGCTAAAGAAAATAAAAAGATTTTCCCCAATACATTACGAGCGTTATAACGGGGTCCAACGATCCCTTACGAATTGAGCAACAACAGCCTGGTGGTTAGAGTGATTGGCTACAATCAAGTTATAGTTGCCAAATAATCGAATTCCGTGACTGACCAAGATATTCTGAGACTTGAAAAAGGTCCAAAAGAAATCTAGTAGTAGTTATCAGTCTCACCTTTTCAAACTCCCCCTTTAGATTTCTTTCATACTATGTAAAATAGTACTTGCAGTACAATGTAAAGTAGTATGATGTAAAACTATAATATTGCACATGTTCCTGTCTTAACAGTGGCCTGTAATGAGTTCTATTTGATCACGAGGTATATTGGACGGACTTCAGACCCTCTTCCAGCATATGATGGATTACATGCCAATTTCCCTAACTACAAAACGCAGCTCCTCTTAAGGAATTTTAAAAAGGCCATGTGATGACACTTCGTAGGTCGGTGTATAAATATGGCCCTAATGATAATACTGAATATTAATTTTTAAATATTGTGGTTATCATGGCTGAGCAGGTGCAGTTCTCAGCCTAGTTGATTGAGGAGGCTGATCTGGTCGATGACTGGGAGTGGAACCGTAGATAAGTCCATACAAGTCTGTGCCGACCAGGATAAAGTGAGAGATTACACGGATCCCTGAGCAGCTATGGGGTCTATTTGGAATACATCTTGGTTTTCAGCTGTGATCAGAGATTTTCCGATCAAATCCCTGGGAATACTCCTCTTTTTTCCTAACGTCTAGTCATGTGTAGGATTGTGCCGGTTTTAATGTGTACACATTGGTTATAAGTTAAATGAACAAGCACGTCTTATGCTTATACTTGATGTACAGTTATGGTCAGTGAAAACTGGACACCTCTACAAGGGCAGCAAGACGAGCTGAACCGTTAATCATATCAGTCCGCCCTAATGAAGTTCTCATGAAACTACAGCCTAGCATATGTGAATGATGCTCATTGTTGGGTGGCGTTACAAATTGCTCCATTACCTGTAGAAAGTAATGCAAACACTGCACGGCAGTGAAGGCAACGTTTCCACTGTCCATATTTCACTGATCGTGACTGTACTCCAGGTACTAATTCAGTCAACTGCCAGGTTAATTTGATTAGTTTCTTTGTCCTTGCTTATTTGCTACTAGTTTATTAACGTTTGTAATAAATATACTTCTTTTTATTAGGGAATGACTGCACGCAATGGGTATGTTTGGTTTCTACCCATGTGGTTCTCAAAGAATTGGTACGATACTGACTTCTACAATGGCCAACTGCCATACATTTCCCCACATTCCCGCACAAAACCAATTCCATGCACCACACAGGAAATGGTTAATGCAATAAATGGCCATCTAAGTCTTGTATACACGTATTATGGAGAAGATAATGACGTCATGCAAGAAGGTAGATCCATTGGAGAATGGCGCAAGCTGTATAAGCGTCGAGTTGAAAAGGAAATTCATGTGAGTGTACGTGTCGTTTCTGCATCCTCCAGCATGTTGATTTGATGGGTACAGCTCTATTCAACTGGTCTTTAATGACTCTGGTGCTCCACATAAATATTTCAGAAGTATTTTTACATCATTATATTTATTTTAAAACACATTTTATGAAAAAGTTTGTATATTCATGGTCTTCCCAATACATTAGCAGACTGGTCAACGTCGAGTTGCTAATGGTGGACATTATGAAATATTAATCTAATTGTTAAACCTAAATCGTCAACTGTAGATTTTCCAAAAAAAAATGTGTTAAACAAATTGAAACTGGAAAAATCTACATGAAGCTTGGCACGGACACTGCAATTGTTACGTTTACAAGCTGTGAAAAAAAAATTGTGTTTGAAATGTCATTAACTTGCTTCAAAATAAGAATTTCATTTCGTCATGTAGCCACTTAATTTAATTACTGTCTAGCAAGATTTTCGTGGTGGTGCAGAAAAAGCTTTCAGCATTGCTATCTAACTTATTCGTCAAAAGACTCTTTCAGCCTGGCAGTTTAGTGTCAGCATGTTTGCTCCAATCAATATTTCCTGAAACCAGAACAGTTTTTCAGCTGGTCGTGCTTTCATATCTTGTAAATTAGAAAAAGCAATTTAATTTTCACCTGTGTGAATAGCGACTCTTTTGAGCTTTCACAATCCAGCATTTAGAATAGGCATTGTTATTGGCAGCACTTGTTTGTAATAATACTGAGTGGGCACTGAGCTGTCGATCACAGGAAGGCAAGTAATGGTTACTGGCTATGCAAACTGTAGGTGATTTGATTTTGGACATTTTGGCTACTCTAAGATATGAATGGCTTGATATGAATGCTGTTTTAAACCCTCACTTGTACCAGGATGCAGAAATTGAGACATGCTGAACATATAACTATGTGGCTGTTTCTAAAAGAAACTTAAGTATGACTAGCGTACAATGATTACCTTGTAGGGACTGCAAGTGACTTTAGGTGGAAGAAATAAAATCGTCTTAGTTTATGAGGAGCACTAGATATGCCGTCATTGAATTGAAGCATGAAGTCGTAATTATATTTGATTAATGCATGGGTTTTCCACCTGTAAAATGACTTGCGCATGAAGTGCATGAAATTGCTTGGGGAATCTTTTTAGTGTTTACTTCATGAATCATTTGCAAGCCTTACTAAAGTGTTATTACTAAAGTGTTATTTAATTTCACGTATGTGCAGTTTGGTGTACCAGAATTGTAACTAAATACTAATGAACAGTGAATGAATAACAGCAGCATGTAACTGAACCAACATCAACACCACATGCCATAAAAAACTTAGCATAAACTACATTTGTGCTATTAGCAGAAGATTTGTCTCATATAAGTTTGATTATTTAAAATAAAAAGCATAATTATTTAAGTAGAAGAAGTTTGGTAAATGCCTAAGTAAACCTTCACTCGAAATGAAACATGGGGGACCAAAAAATACCATTTGTTTGAAAGGGTAAAGTTGCATCAGAGTGTTCTTTACCATACAAAAACTTTTATGTTTCAAGCACACTACTACATCCGATTGATTTTTTTTTGTAGTAAATACAGCTGTATGGGAATGTTTAGGTGACTACATGTGAACCATTAATAGCGTGTTAGTTATCAGTTTTGTCAAAAGTTCGGGTTCAGTCCTTAGCAGACACGCAAATTTACCACTGCACTTTTCAAAATTATAGGCAATTTTAAATTGCAGGTGTGTTTTTATTGTGCTGCTAAAATTTTGTTTTCGTTCAGGAATCGTACTTAGTATAGTAGCCTATCTGACAAAATCTTACCAAATCAAAGCAGCTTGATTTATGTACAGCATGAAATGTAGCACACTTCTTTATTGTATTACATTTTATATTATTATCTGGTAATTGTTTTTAATCTGATATCTTGTGTTAGGATAATTGAATATAAGGAGAAGTTTGCACTAAAGAGCTACTACTAGTCTTGAATGGTTTTTTTTTTAACAATGTGTTAAAGTAAATAAACTGTGCATCATCCCAAGTGGTAAAGCATGCACGGTACAGTATTGAACCTTGTGAACATGGAAAACGTGCAATTGTGTGTTACCACTGTACGGAATTATTGTGGTGGTGTAGTGCATTCAATGTAGAGCATCTACCACCTTGCCCGTTTAGATGATTGGTTAGCAATTAGTACGTGATATAATCGTAATTTATATTTCTTCGGCTTGATATGAATGCTGTTTTACACCCACAGCGTGACAATAAAGCGGCAACCAGGCATCAGGGGGACTTAATTCGACACCCATCCGTAAGTCCCAGTAGTCGTGACTGACCTCCAGCTACTATTAAACAATGCACTAACCATTTTATTTCATAGCAAACAAAATAACGTGTTTGGTACTATACTCCTGCACATCCTTTTTCATATAAATTTTTTTTGGCACACTGCACATATAATCACTAACGGTTATTTGTTTGTGACGTATGTTTTTATGCTCTTTAACTTCATGTTTTGCCCTTGTAATGTAACGTTTGTTTATGTCATACTGTGTCCACTTTAACAATCTATGCAAAGCGTTTGCCAAGGATTCATTTTTTCATTTCTTTGCTTTGAAGCCTTAATCGTAAAAACCGGCAAGCGGCGATTACAGTGGTTATTGAAGGACATTATTTCAAAATCTACACTAAAACCACAAAACGAACTGTTTAACAAAATAGTTCGTTTTGTGGTTTTAGTGTAGATTTTGAAATACTGAAGCCTTAATATACAAAAATCTTCAATCAGTTTTTAAATAAACTTGGTTTAATTAAATAGAAGTGAAGAAACATTCAACTAGATCAACTGCACTGTACCGTGCGATGCAAATATTTGGGAGGGCAATACTTTACTTTGCACCCCACCCCCCACACCCCCAACATAATACAGGTATCGGCTCGTGGTATCGTCGGACAGGTATCGGCTCGTGGTATCGTCATGAGCATAAAAGCTTAAGCTTATGCAGTATACGGTGGGGAGTTAATAGAATTAGGCGTTTGTCACACTTGGCGCATCGTAACAGGGTCACACCACAACATGTGAGCCCCAGCATAAGTGAAACTGTCCGATTTTCAACTCAATTCTGTAGTCTTTTATTTATGTATTCAAATAGACATGACCTTTAAAAATACCAGTTTCTATATGTCGACAAAAAGCTACAGTACCTGCAATTTATAGCATTCCTTTTGTAATGCAATCTCCCCCAGAGTAGAAGAACTTATAGGTCTATGTCAGTCAGCTCGGTAGCCTTACGTGTGCGCATGCGTGATGCACTCCTCCCTATAAAAGCGCAGGCTGAGGACTGTGTTTAATTTTTCTTCTCTAGCCTCCACAGTACGTAGTAGCTCTTCATCCTTCGTCTGCTTCGATGCTTGCACCGAACGTTATTTGACCTTTGGTCAACTCTGCCTGGACTGGCTTGAGTCACATTGTGGCTTTTGCCAGACCTGTGCTACCCGCTTCGTCTTCTTGACCGTGTCAGAAGGACATCATGGCCCCCTGCTGGTTGTCGCACCAACCGACAGCACCTCTTCTTCATTGGATCCTTCGTTGGTGGTACCTTGTCTGCCGCCTACTAGCAGTCCTTGTCTTGCATCTTCGGGGCCTTTGGACCTTCCCTTCACACCGACTCCTGCTTCGGTGTCCAGTTTGTAACGTCGTCGGACTCTATCACACGAAGCACTATGCCTTCGTCACCTTCCCAGCCTGGCCCTTCGTCTACTGCTCCTGGTCTGCTTCAGGCCAGGCGCTCACCCAAGATTTCACAGGCTGCACCACCTTGCCACCACAGCTGTATTCTGTTCGGCCCTGCGTCCAACGCATTGTCTTTGTTACGACGTCCCACGTCCTACTTCACAGGCATACCCTTATCCAAAGACCAAGTCCGGGATATACTAGAAGGCGTGTTCCGGTCCTTCCAAGCTTACTGTTGCTAAATTCAAGCTTCCCCATTCGCCTTTCGACCTGATGTCATTCACTGGGCAGTCCTCCTCTTCTTCGGTAGCAGTTTGCTCCCGTTCGGTTCCACTACCATCTTTTCTCAGTCACCGACCAGCTGCTCATTCTTCGTCTTCACCATTCGTCTGCCTTCGCCCTTTCCATTCTCTCCTGCTGCTTACCCTTCGGTGAATGGACCTTCAGCTACCTGACTCAGGCATCACTTCGGAGACACCTCCACCTTCGCTATCTACAGAGCCTCCTGCCACTTCTACGCCCTCCGCAGCCTCTACCAATTCTGGTTTCCCGGCATCTCTCGTCTTCCTGGTTCTACATTCCCTCTTCGTCCAGCTTCGCCTTTAACTGCTTCAATCCTCTTCGGCAAGCCTTCATCTCCAGTTGCATCTACCTCTGCGGCTGCCATCTTCGCTTCAAGTTCCGACCTGCCTTTGCCCCATGACGTCCTCGGTAACTCAACTTAGCATTCGCTTTAGATAGGGTCCCCCCCCCCCCTTGTTTCTTGCTCACAATAAAATCTTTAAAAAAAACACAACACACCGACAAACGAAAACAACAGCACTCAGACCACTGTATCACACAGCTGTCCCCGTCATCAGACCTCTATATCTGCATATTAGACACCCCGCGGATGTCTTTCGTCTATCCTTGGCTCTTCCGTTTTCATTTAAGTCATCGGCATTAGCTCCTTCCCGTGTGGGCCCTTCGTCAGCTGGGCCGCTTCTGATCACATGACATCCTTCATTCGCTTTCGTCGCTGACAGGCTCTCTTCACCCTTCATCTGGGTGGTTTTTCCCCTTCGTCTGGTATCTGACTAGCAACGCCTTTCTCCTACGCATTATCCCCGCCCTTCGTCCTTTTCCTTTGCTGCCATGCTTACAGGCCGCGAAGAACGGTTTCCATGGACAAAGAAAGGGGGGGGGGGGGGTCTGCCCTTCACTGAATCTTTTTTGGCCCTCCGGGATCACAGCCTTGCCTTCGCCTCTTGGTTGGAACAACTCTCGTCACGGTCTTCTGCCCTTTGAAAGACACTATAGCCTACACTTGTTCGGTTTTCAGTATTTTCTCCTACTCTACTGGCCTTCGTTTTGACGACCCATCGTTTATGAAATGTGATTCTTCCCTCGGCAGTCCGACTGAACTAAGGGGTCCCGTTACATGGCTCCATCGCCTTTTCCTGTCCATGATCACTGATGCATTTGTTCCCCTACAACCACACTAACAGCATTCCATCTCCTCGGAAGCTTGTTCGTCAACACGACACTGCGCTACAAGTGGGGTTTTCCCCTCACCACGTTTTGGCGGGAATCAGACCTTTATTCCAAGTTTCGCCCTGTTCTCTGGAAATGCCATCACTGCGTCCTCGTTTCCAGTGGATATTTCGGCCTTGTCATTATGGATGCTCCTCCGGATCCCCCTCATGCACCAAGCACAGAACGATGTCGTTGTCCTGGGTTTGTTTCGGGGAATGTTCAGCGTTCAGACTCCCATCAAGTCTGTCAACGCCACCGTTCCTGTAATTATCACACGAACCGATGTGCTATTTGCATAACAATAGACAAAGTAACTTGGGTGCTCATTTAGAACAACCAACGAAAATCACGGATTCACACTGCCCAACATGCTCGTAAGCGGGCCAGGGACCGTCTTGCTGCGAAGGTTGCGAAGGACAATGTTTCCTCAGCACTTAAACCGTCTCAACACTCGTCACTCTCCAAGACTACATCGACGATGGGTTCTTCTAAGCAGACAAAATCCCGTTCATCGGGTATTAAGTAATCACATCCTTCACTGGCCAAGATTTCCCCGGACTCATTGCTTCTACCTCCCGAAAGAAGCTCAAGACAACGAAGGGTATTCTAATGAAGAATCGCCCCCTTCACCTACGCATCCTTCGCCTATTGATCCACGGACCACTGATCCTTCAGTTCCTCTGGTCAGTGGTTCACAGTGGTTCACAGCCATCCAAATCATTCGGCACAAATTGTTCCGCCAGTCATCCCTTCAAAACAACCACCTTCGGTTGCCTCGCTCCACACTACAAATGCTCCCCCTTCATCTGCTGGTGATATCAGCAACCTTGTTCCCGAGTCACCATCCTCCAACACCACTTCAAAACCTGTTCGATTCTGCGGCTGATCTACAAACAGCCATGTGTCGCGGGCTTCAGCTGTCTAGTGATGAACTCGCCCATTTGGAACTTACTACTTCAGTTGTGCTGGCTGCGGCTCGCACCCTTTCTATAGAGACTATTACCCTTCGGGCTGCGAACGTCGCAGTAACTACGGAGAATACCCACATTCAATGTCGCGTCCAAAAACAGCAAGTCAAGACCATACTGGCTCCAAGATCAAACGTCTTCTATCCCCATTGCCAGCTAGCCCGAGTCCTTCTTGGCACCTTCGTTACTGCTCTTTATCAAAATCCCGCAGGGGTCCCATATGGTCATTCTCCTGCTGCTACAAAACACCCTCGTACTGTGCCATGTCAACCCCACGACCCTCGTCATGTGGTTCCCACATCACCTTCGCCTCCTCCAGCCACAGCTTCCCACGAGTTGCCTGTGCCCTTGGGTATTGCACTAAAACCTACTACAGCACCCTCCCCTTCCTCAGGACCTTCGCCAACCGAAACAGCTACTCCTGTCAAGGACTCTCCGATTCCCCCCCCCCCCGGTCTTATGATGTCAAGTTGGGCCTCGGCATCTGTTTCCCCTTTGCTCAATCCCTTCAGTTCCTACTGTCTGACAAGTTGACGACGCCACAAACATCATCCCAGTTTCCCGGGCATTGTACAATACTCGAGCCATGCCACTCGTCTACCACCCTGTGCTCCATCCCATACGCAAACCAAGGGAGTAGCTCTGGGCTTTTGCATCCTTCTCTTACACCCTTCATTCTTCCTAATCTTTTCAGCGCTGAGGAGCCGGACCCACGTTTCTCTCTACTGGTTATTTTGGAATTTCACCAGCAGCTTCTGGCTAGCTTTCCTTGCCACAATGACTTGGTAATCTTTGCCTTCGATCTGATCTGCCAAACCTTTTCTGCATTTAACACCACACGCCTCTTACTCATGCGTCATGTGAATATTCACGCAGTCCACCATCAAGTGAGACCATCACGATGTATTCCTTCGCATTTACTTACCATCCCACCTTCTGCCCTTCGCCCTATGTCAAGGTCTTTTCTTCCACTGGTTCTGTTCTGGACATCACTGTTGCCAGTTCACGCACATATCTCTTCGCCTCTGATCTGAGGTTCTGGCTCCTCAAACACTAGTGAACTCCTCATACAAGTCGTTATTCTCAACAACCAAAAGCAAGACACACATCGTTATTTGCTCCATCATGATCAACCTTAATCCTCTTTGTTCATTCTACGTTCGCCTTTTATGCTCCCAAGGCTTAACACCACTTATGATTCGTTCGCTATACCACCTTTCGGCCAGCCGTTCGTTATTTTCGTCCTTCGTTCTGCGGACTCAGGACGCCTTCGCCCTCATGCGTTCGACGTTGATGGATCATCAAGATCATGACTCATCTCCGCCTTCGAGGTTTTTCCTACATAGCCAATGCCCTGCCGTATTCTTCCGCAAGCCAGTCCGAAAGGAAAAACAAAACCAAAAAAGAAACAATACGTACCCTTCGTCAAGTCACTTGTCATGAACGTTCGTCTTCTCATGGCCGTGCACTCCTGCGATCAAAACTCATCCTGAAGATCTTCAAGCAACGCCATCTCGCCGCCTTGGATCCTGAAGGTATTTCAGCTTGCTTATTCTTATGACAATAGCAGTTTGGTCTTTCAGTGGTGGGGAAAACACAACGCCTGCCCGGGTGTTTTACTCCTTCGTCGTTTTCCCTTTGCGTCAGGTTCTTGGAGTCCGTAGACTTTGGGGAAGCCTAATCGTAGCTCTAAGGCACTTAACATGATGGTCCCACCATCGTTAGTGACGAAGCCTGCTGCAATGCTATGAATTGCAGGTATTATATATTTTCGTCTGCATATCGAAACGTCAAAATGCCAGGGGGCCCTGGTTGATTTTGGGTTCTATTGCCTAACCGAAAATATACATTACCTATATTCACCTTACCTCCACTATTGAGTTAACACCGTGATAATTGAGAAGTACGACACGGTCCTCAGACGGCACTTTTATAGGGAGGAGTGCGCCACGCATGCACACACTGAATCTACTGAGCAGGCTGGCATAGGCCTATAAGTTCTTCTTCTGTAGGGAAGTTTGCATTACAAGAAGGAATGCTGTAAATTCCAGGTAATGTATATTTTTTGTTAGGCAATAGAAACCAAAAACAAACAGGTGTCCCTGGTATGACGTTTTTCAGTGTATCAGTTTTTCTTGGTAATACACATAAAATAAAGTCACAAGGCTTTAGTACACCCCCTTTAGTCAATCACTCGATATAAAACCATGTTCAAATGTGGCAGCTTGGAGATATTCTTAATCCTAGGATAAATAGGACGGAAAGCCAAATCGGCTCGAATAGTGGTAAATAAGTATGAATATCCCCACTAACTTCGAGGCCAGCTGGCACAGAAGCTTTACTGATGCAAGCCAAGACCAATAAATTCACCTAAGCCGACCTTGGGTGAAGCATTTACGGTATGCTCAACATTCCGCAACAGTAGTAGGTCCTGTGATACCTTATTAGCACACTGAGACATGTTTCCATATAGCAGGAAAGGAGGCAAGTCACTTAAATGGGTATAAAGTAATTAGTTTCTTCATATAGGTTCAGTTAGCTTATGGATGGTTTAAAATTGGCTGAAGTGCCATACACTGGGTCATTAAGTTGGAAGTCTTCCACAGGTTCTGTAGCTGGACATTCGCTCGACATCACGTAGCTTCTGATTGTAGTAAAACGCAGTCGACTTCTAAGCTATTACAAAAGTTTGTGTACTTGCCGTACTGAATTCTTGGGATAGGATTCACTGTTAGCATATAAAAATCTTTTAGCAGTCGTCATAACAAACCGCATTTCCAATCACATTCCTACATTGCCAATTGCATTACTTCTTGGAACAAACCAAAGAACGGCTAAGATAAAAGCTGCAGTTAGCCTTGGCACTAGAATTAATACTTCACAAATTTACAACAGGATGAAGCTTAAGCCTTAATACATTCTTGTATGATGCAACACCAAAGCTGTGCACAACACCTACAGAATACCCTAGTATTGTGGTTTTGTAGTTCTTTAGTCATTCCTTGACGAGAAGCCATCACCTTTACCCCGCAATGCACAGCCACATCATTGTAAACAAGTAAATTTGCTACTTCTGGTTTAATTAATTTTGCTAAAAGTTTTTGTCAGAATAAATGTAGTTATTTCAGTATATTTTAAAACATAAAGGATTCCGGTACAGAGTTTCCTAAAGTTGTCACCATGGCATTGCATTCTGTTTGTCAGTTTTTTTTTTGTAAACAGGGCATTTTATGCTTGCATCAACTAAAGTAAATTTAAAAAAATATAACTCCTTTGTTGTACTATTATAGTTATCTCTGTGTGCTTATGCATGCCTAGAACATTTAACTAACATGGATTTTTCCGTGTATTGTCCTCTTGAGTTAGTATGAAAGAACTTTATTGTCTGATTTATAGGAGGACGAAATCAGCGACTATGCAGGATATGCTTATGATGCTGTGTGGGTTTATGCACTGGCTTTGGACGAACTGCTGAAGCAAAATCATTCCTACATCTCTACACTTCATACAGAAAAGACAACAAAGTAAGATTGATTCCACATTTATACTGATTTTACACTACTAAATTTGTCTCACTCCGGGCGTGCACTGGTAAAGGATGAATGAAGGCTAGCCCAGACAAGCTCGTTTCGGATTTTAAATTCAAAAATTCTTAGTGTTCACCACATCTAGTAGGAGGGGTGAGTGGTGCAGTCCTTATCCCACAGCAAAAGGATTGCGTAGGGGAGTAGAATGAGAATGAAGGTTCCTTTGTGCTGGCAGAAAGATTATACGCTAAGATTATCTGCTAGCCCGCTTCGGGAGCTCAAAAACTTGGGACCACGCAGGATCAAAACAATCGGCTGGTGTGCTGGTGCCCGACGCAAGACTAATTTAGTGGTGTGAAATCAGTATTACTTTTCATGACATTTTAAACTACGATTATTTTTACCGGAATAATGTGACGTTGTTTCCAGGTGGTGGTCTTTTTCTCAACCTTATTCTTATACATTTCTGCATACCTGTGTTGAAAGTCGCATTAACTTCCTTAGAAATGTGTGTACTAGTTAATGCGTAGCAAATTATTGCTACAATCAACATGCAAGATTGTTTCTGTTTTCTTCACAATAGTTGACCATGATACATTTTTTCCAAACTAAAGTTTCTGTGATAAGGTTTGTACACCTTCCCACGAGCCTTACAAAGGGTGAACACCGTGAGAAATTGAAGCCTCGTTACCAGCTAAGGTCGATTTTTCTTCGACTCAGGCTTTTGGTTGGCAGGTGTGCATCCCCCTCCCCCAACCCCACCTTATTTTCACCCGGGTACAGATCTCGAAGCTGAGACATTTCAAAACATTTCAATGTCTTTGCTGGCTTCTGTAGATTATGGTTTTGGCAACCTGAAACAAACAAACAAAATATTTCCAACAGGCCACTGTGACAGTTGCGATAGTGTCAGTCAGTGCTTTGTAGTAAAAGAGACAGTGTGAATGAATGCTTTGTAGCAGTAGAGGACACAGTATCAGTCAATACTTTGGCTTAATTTTCACAACTAGCCATAATAGGGAAACTGAAAGTTGACCACTTGCTAAAGCTAAAGCAGTATCATGTAAGAATAATTCAATAATCCCTGAATGCACCTCTGGTCACTGTAAATTTTGCGTGAACTGTCACGGCCTTATTTTTATTCATGCTGCTAAGATCTATCGTAAATCGCCTAGGTTCCAGATACATAATCTATTTTAACAGAATGTGGTTATAGTTTTTTTTCTTTCTGTTTTGCAGAAAATACGTGGACATTCTCAACAAAACAGCGTTTCATGGCGTGTCTGGCTACATGCGTTTCATGGGTCCTACTCGATTGTCGGTAATCAATGTGCTGCAGTGGGTGGACAACCGCACACGTCTTGTAGGTCGCTTCCGGCCTTCCTCTTTAGAAGAAGGAAAACTGGTGGTGAACGATACAGCTTTTGTGTGGCTGACACCCAGTGGCCTTAAACCGGATGATGGAAGCAATGGTATGAAAATTCGACAATAATAATAATGTAGCTGTTGAAATACAGAAATAGTTCAGATAATGATGTAGAGCGTATCACTGTCATATGATCGAATTGTTTGTAAAATTGTAGTATTTAAATATAGTAATTTTGGTATTAAAACACTTAAAAAGTTTACATTTGGACCTTTTAAAATCACTGTATAACCAATGGTCTTAGAATGGTTTAAAAACAACCATTTAACATACATTAGCAATCATACATAGGGGATAATACCAGTTTATATGTACGTATGAAAATCAATAATGGAAATCAAATATTGACTGACAGTGAACCAGAACCATTTTCTGTAGTAGTGGTACAACTCTAGATGTAGATCACGCACCAATCGTAATTAATTTGTTGTGACGGTTTAGGTCTTGTTCTTTTTGAAGGCCTTATTTACGCAAACAGTCCATTTTCACAGCTAGAATTTAGTCGTGACGGCAATATTGTTTCCATGGTAACAACACTTCTTTGATTAGCTATCCCTGACACTGTTTGGGTAAAAGCTTGCAGTTGTATAATTCGTGACAATAAGAAAAAATTCTTCCTGACAAAACAATTTTTCCAGTTGCTTCTAAACTCTCGTTGTTGACTGTTTTCGTTGTGAGCCGGCTGAGTCATAATCGTCCCTTGTTTTGAATTTAGAATATTTCAAGCTTCTAGCTGTGAGAATGCAAAGCAAGATCGTTGCATAAATGCACCTTTAGTTGTGTTCTTTTCTAATGGAATGAAACAAAATTTCTTTTCAGCCCCTGAAGATTGTGGCTTGGAAGGTTTACGAAACCTACTTGGTGTCGATTGCAGAGATGCAATGATCATAGTAAACGTCCTTGGTTTTGGGCTTTTTGCCCTTCTCATGATATTATGTTTCATAGTTTTTAAAAGAAGGTAAGTTCTCGCAATATTGTGGTTCTGGGGAGAAGCTATCTTGATTACCTATGTTGATAATTAAGCCTTAATATATAACGCAAAATAATTCAGATGGAGTACAGTAAAATAATGTCTCTACTTACTGATTCGTTCACAATACAAGTAACCTAATTTTAGTGAACGATGAGGTAGTCTCCTTTTAACACTTTTCTTCGCAGAAGGTTACTTCAGTATAATGTAACTTCAGGTCAGTCAGTAAAATATAGCAAGCAATGCTAGGAGTACGTATATAGTTAGGTTCTAATAGGAACTTGGAGTATGATATTGGAACTGTTGTAAGTCCCTGTCACCAAAATAGGCAATATTGCAGCTTCTGAACGATTCTGGTAAATGAAATGAAAGGTTTTTACTTTTAACTTCAATTCTGAGAAAGATGCCGCTGATTGCAGAATTATTAAGTAGTGGCCAAGCAGTAATTATTTTAGATCATAACTTATTTTTACGCAAGCACGCTTGGCCCTTTTCAGTGAGGTTAAAACTCGTAATTATTATTTTGACTATGGACGTCTGCAGAAGGGAGCCTTGTGTTCTTTCAGAGAACTCACGATATCTTCTTTCCAACAAAAATAAGAGAGAAATTTCTCTACCCTTACATGATTTGCGTTCAAGAAAATGCCACCAAATCTCTGGATGAGTGGCAAATACCATCTGACCTACTCTCGTGTGCCATACATGGGAATCTCTTTTTTTTTTTCACTGACACTGACTAATGGTTTATACAGAAACAAATTTAATACCTACCCTGGCCGGGTGATGATATTGTAAGCTCGGCCATCCACTAAGAAATTTATACAGTATTGGGCCTAAATTTCATACTTGAATGGTTACAAAATTCATCTGAGCTCAATCATTATGCGATGGAAGCTAAGTGCATTCCTCGAGTTATTTTTAACTGCGTTGCAAAACGCTAACTTTCTGTTAAATTACAAGAAAAATTGCTATTTACTGTTCTTGTTGGTATTGTGTCAAATGTACTACAGTAAGTAAATTAAGGGGGTTAAAAACACTACAAACTTCACCAGGATTTAAACTAAAAATGGCTGTTTTCCTGTTGCACTTTTTTTTTCATTTCGGGCCCAAAAAAGATGTTTTTATTTTTCTAATCATGCTTGAATTCAACTTTAAAAAAATATAATAATGTTTTTTAAAAAAAAAGAGAAGTAACAATTATGTTCTGTAGCATGCAGATGACAAGAATGTAGATGAATGACTTGGGATATTTGTGAAACAAGCCAGGCAAATGAAAGTATGCCATGGTGCATACAAGAATCTTTAACAGTATTTTCAAGTTTAAAGCAAAATTTAATCTAAGCAAACGTAAAATATGCTATTATTTTATCATTGTTAGGTACGACAAAAAAGTTCGATTAACAGAAGCTCGGATGAGGGAATTAGGCCTGACGTCGTCCACCAATATGTTAACGTTAGATGAATGGGAAATCCCGAGGGATCGTGTCGTCATCAATCGGAAGCTGGGAGAAGGAGCCTTTGGTACTGTTTTTGGTGGTGAGGCATTCTTTGACGATAAAGGCTGGGTTTCTGTGGCTGTCAAAACATTGAAAGTTGGGTCAACGGTGGAGGAGAAGGTTAGGCTTCTTTTTCAAGCTAATACTCTTTCCTTTTGTTTCTTCTGGTGTTTGAATTCCTAATCTTGGTCTTTCAGAAATTAACTATTGGTTACTGGTGTCTGATAATTACAGGTGGATTTTCTCAGTGAAGCGGAAATGATGAAGCGTTTTGAACATAAAAATATCATACAGTTGCTTGGAGTTTGCACTCGTGGAGAACCTGTATACACTATTATGGAATTTATGTTGTTTGGTAGGTCAAAATGTATTATGAAGCGACTTCATCAACATCTTAGTGTAAGATTAAAGATGTGGGTCCGATACTACACTTACTCACAAACCCTAATTTTCGGTCCCCTTCGTGTGACTTTAATGAAGGACACGCTATGTGTATGCATAGAATGTCACGACATGATCACAACAACACCTGCATGTTTCTTTGTTAAAGACCAAAAATAAGGGCTGCGAATAAATTTTTTTTGCAAGACTGTGATGTCGACCCAAATCTTGTATTTTTCTTCACGCCACAGCAGTTGCCTTTCTCAAATCTTTAATGTAATTATTTTGTGACGTATTAATATTTATCATCACTAAAATTCAATCGATCGTCTGGTAATTTTTTTAATCCTATGATTTCATACAATAATATAAAACATATTGCTTTGTTTTCTAATCTTTTGATCAACAAGACCATTGTAATCCATGGTTCCATTACGACCTTGCATTGGACGGAAAATTAAATGCTTTAACTTGCATGAGCTCACAATGAACTGTAAAATGTGTTTTGTTTATTTTTCTAGGTGATTTAAAGACTTACCTTTTAGCCAGACGAACAATGGTTAATGATAAGAATTCTGAAGAATCAGATGAAGTATCTCATAAAAGATTAACATCAATAGCTCTTGATGTTGCCAGGGGACTGAGCTATCTTGCTGAACTGAAATATGTGCATAGGTATGACAACATTAATATTATTACTATGGCCATAGCTTCTGCTGACTGGGTGCACGTCAAACCTCCAAAGGTCAAGCCAATGGGAACTGAAAATTTAGGAATGCCAAAAATAAACCGCATATTAAGAGTCAAGCTGAACTTGTGATATAATACGGTACATTTTACGTAATTTTCCTTGCACCACCTCCGGAGCCACCTTTTTCTGCTGCTGTTTATCCTGCATCACCTTTCAGAAATATATTCAGCCTTTTTCTTTTATAATTCATGTGGTTGGACACCAAACTGAAGTGGTATTTTAGCAACTAGTAATGCCTTGAAATAGACCGAATTTAGTATTCTGCTGCATTATTAGGAAGTTAGATTTACAAAAAAAAATTATAAACCCCTTGAAAATTAGGGTGTGCTTTAAAGGTACCTTTCTAGCAACAACAACAATAATAATAATCTAAAAATGTCCGCCGATTCAAAAAGCAGACAATCATGACGACGATCAACCATGATATAGTGACATGATTTTTCTGTTTTTGCCTGAAGAAGACTGTCGTCTGAGCCCCAACATCTCCAGAGTATTGACAGTCTAAAATTTGCAGAAGATATTGGTACAGATACCTTTATTTGAAATTGTGCGTGTACTGTGCTACGAAGAAAATAATAGTAATATTTATTTAGACCATTGTAGGTACGGTACAGTGCTGTAGTACGTAAATATAACTCTTGTACATATAGATAGTGTTTACCTAATTCCCATTTATATTCAAGGAGGGCTTTAGCTTTACCCTAAAAAAATATGATTTTGTATTAAGGATTTTATTTTTTTATTTTTATTGAGTTGCAAATGTATAGTGACGCAGTCATGGATTCGGGAAATCCCAACTGACCCCTTGCCCCTAGTGGCTACACTGCCCTTATTAATAATAAAAAAAAAAAAAGTGGCTTCTGGCCTCCGGCTTCCCGACTGGCCTGTAGACTTGTCAGTTTATCTCCGTTGACTTTTTTTCTTGTAAAAATATTCATTGGTAGTCCAGATTAAGTTAACGATAAACTAAAAGTTGCAAGTTGCAGCATTAATTATTTGTAGACTCTCATTGTAATGCTTCTATGCAAACTGTAGATTTCATAGTAAGTTTGACCTGCTTTACATGATATGTGTTTATACTTACTGCTTTTGTCATTTGCAGAGATCTGGCGTGTCGTAATTGCTTGGTCAATTCTAGCCGTGTTGTCAAAATTGGGGACTTCGGAATGACCAGACCAATGTACGATTCGGATTATTACCGGTTCAATAAGAAAGGTATACTTAGAATTGAGATGATTAAAAATTCCAGCGTTTATAGCAGTTGCTGCAATTTCTTATTATTTTTTCTCATTGTTATCGTTCTTATATGACAGGTATGTTGCCAGTGAGATGGATGGCACCTGAATCTCTAGCCGATGGCATTTTCACTCCCATGTCTGATATTTGGAGTTATGGAGTGTTGTTATTTGAAGTCATAACCTTCGGAAGCTTTCCTTTCCAAGGGCTGTCGAATAACCAAGTGCTGGACTTTGTGAAAAATGGCAATACTTTACAAGTGCCTAGTGGATGCAAGCCTCAGCTGTAAGATATATCTCTTGCTAACAGACTGTAATCATGCTTGGTTGTTTCATGCACAAGACGAACAAAACCATTGTTTACTACTTAAAATTCTTATGAAACGTCCAATATGTATCTGTGGTTGGTTTCTTGGTGTTTCATGATTACGGAAAATGCCCGAGCTCTGCAAACATGTTCATTCCTTGCACATACTTACTAATAGGAACAACCGGGGGCACAGCACGAAATTGTGTGGGAAATTCTTGGACCATCACCAGGAAAACTACTGTTACAGCATTTTCCAATAATCTGATCAATGATCCAAGAACAAAAGATAAAAGGTTCAAAGGCATTCAGATGCCACCTTAGGTCTAACAAAAAAAAAATAATAATTAAAAAAAAAAACAGTAGAATGACTGAAAAGATGTTTAGAGGATGCTTACATTCTGATACCTGAAATCCAACACATTCAGTGCAAGGCATAGCAAGCAAAGCAAATGTGCTGGGCTCTAGACATACCATTGAAAACTGTATAAAACGAAAAATGTTAATTGCATTATAATTAGTGTGCATATTATCAGTGATATTTAAAAAAATTAATTGATAATTTATTGGTCTTAAGCATACAGCTCAATGCAAAGGGAAAACAAAGTTGCTACTTATGATTTGTGTGGTTAAGGAATGACGCCAATCACAAACTTTGCAGGTTTAGTTTTTCCTTGTTTTAAGCTTTTTATTTATGATGCTGGAGTGTCGCTGTTTTGGGGATACCTGGGACTTTGTGGTGAATTCATGCAAGCGCCATCTTATTCATTTGCACAGCAGCATGAGCATCTGTGTAAGCTCGTGCGTATTGAGAGTAGAACGTGATTTCATTCCATGAGCTTGTGCGACATTGCATAAGATGAAGCCTAACAACCGCTATCACTTGTCCTGAAATCACATTTGGAAAACTTAAAAGACACTGTGATTACAAATATAAAGGTTCAAACTATAAAGGTCCAAACCTTTAATTACTCTTTTTTTTCAGTTTGTTGAACTTATGAACATTATTAGCAGTTTAGTATTGATGATTCAGGAAATCATCTATATTAAATGTTAAATTGTGGATTTAAAAGAGAAAAATGGCCAGTTAGGTTGTAGAGTTTGACAAAAAGAACTAAATTACAAAAAAAAAATTTAAGTTCAAGAAAACTTTTATGGACTCAAAATTATGACTATGGCTAAATGACATTGCTCTAAGCTGTACATTATTTAGCAACCCACTAACATATCTCCTTCAGAAAGAGAACTGATGGCACTTCCTTTACTAATAATGGTGATGGTAATTGCAACTTTCGTGGTGGCTGTTCATCTAAGAACGAGAACAGTCATTGCATCATAGTTATGTCTAGCTAATGGGAATAACAAAGTTGATTTAATAGAGTGTATCACCATGTGATTAATTTTTTTTTATTTTGTATGAAAATAACTAATGTTAATAATTAACAATTTAATAATACTAATCTGTTTTTTTACTGTTACAGAGAAGCATTGTTGATGGCTTGCTGGAGGCGGAACCCTCATGAGAGGCCAACAGCAAGCGAGCTAGTGGAGCTTCTTGCTAACAACCCACGTCTTATTACTCCTTGCTTAGAACTTCCTCTTGCGAGTGTTGAAATTGAGTGTTCAGATGCACTGGAATTCCCTGTTCCAGAACGACAGATGCCACGCAAGTGGTCGGTTGGTATCACCAACCACCTCAATGCAAGGCGGCATTCCTCACTACACGACACTGAGGCAATCCACCATTTGTCTAACAGCAACACCAATGAAAATGTGCCCATGGTGGTGTGCACAGGAAACGGAGGCCCTCCAGTGATTGAACCTGCAAAATTGTCCAATCGTACCTCCACAAACAATTATCCACCTCGGTATGTCACGTTGCAACAACGCGAGGATAAGCCAGATGGTGATTACTGTGAGGATATATCGAAAGAACTGTGGCAAAATGTGACATGTTTATAGCATTCAATTGGTTTTCATCGTTGAAGCTTAAATGCCAGTTTAATGAAACTTACTTACATTTGAAAAAAGGTGCTCCAAGTGCCAACGGTGGTCTGTCAAGCCAGCAGTCTTGAAAGCTGGTTTAAAATGAGATTTTTGTATTAAACTTTTTAAACATTTTCATTGTGGTGCAGCAGGATGCAACGAACGACATCAAATCACCATTTACGTCTATCTGGAGATTTCTACAAGCTGGGTGCAATCACATTTTCTGCGAAGGTTGAAGCGAATATAAGCTTTATTTTATGAATGTTATTTTTATTATGCATTTTTGCAAATGCAGTTTACTCAAGTCATTCGCAACATGTTCGCCTCCATAAATCATTAATATTTTCATTGGTCCATTATCTTTCACTACTTTATATATATATCGAAGAGAAAAAAGGAGACGCTTACACAAGAAGCACTGAAGCTCCCTGCTCAGCTAGATGATATTACTGTAATGCAAAAAAGACTTGCAGTCTTCTTGATGTGTTCAAAGCAAATATTAACTCTTGTGCGTTTGTTCATTATTCTGCAGGCTAGTCTACAGTGGCAATCATGACTTACATGTAACAGAAATGTAAGAATGTACTAATTGATAATTGTATCAGGAGAGTAGCCATGACGTTCTGCATGCTGCTGTCCAAATACTGAAATTAACTCAAATAGCTCCTAATTCGTTTTATTTTTTTTAAGGAACTAAAAATAGGGAATTAATTTTACTCTTATAAAATCAAATACGAAGGTGCAATTATTGGTGCTGTTGTCCGCTAAAGCAATGATGGGATACACTTTCAAGTTCTAGAATAATTCTGAAGAATGTCCGCCTCAAGAAGTAGTTAGAAATGTCAGTGCTTGTTTTAATTGTAACCTATTGATAATTTAAACATTTTTAACCATTCTTTATTTATTTTATGTTGACAAGGAAGGCGTAGAGTCTGCCAAGAGCCAGCGGGATGTCCCGACTCCTGACTTTTTTTGCCAGTCTGCTTCTGGATTCTGTGGTTATGAACTGATTTTATGTCACAAGCTTATCGTGCAAAATTTTATCCATGTTTAAGTAGATTTGGAAACAAACGAAGCACAAATGATGTGAAGAGGAGAATTTGTTTATTTATGAACGAAGTAGTTGAAAGCAAATTAGTACACGAATGCTCAACAATAGTGAGCTTGTATAGTTAATGACTGGTGACAAAAATGTGTAAAGTTTATGCTAACACTTATTGATTACATACTACCAAGGATAAGAGAGGTTTTTGGCTACCCTTGATACTACATAGACAGTTGAACAACATCACGGTTACGCTCCTATATTTGTACATAAATAACAAATTTTTGTTAATACATTCTTTATAAACGAATATCATTTTCAGCTTTTGCTGGAGATGAAAGCTAGTCATTACTTACTTCAAAGTGGAACAAAGTTCACCATTCAAACTGTTTCTGAGAAATAGTTACATGGTTTTTTAACAACATTAAAAAGTGTACTGTGTCAAGTGTATAAATAGGTGTATATAATCATGTTGTGTAAATATTATATAGATATGTACGTTTGTTGTAATGGACTGTTGAATCCGTTATGTTAAATATTTGACAAAATCGAAGGCTTGGTTGCGGGCTGATTGTTCCAAGCTGAATAAATTATTCATGTTGTGTTGATTTATGTACGCCTTTATGTATATGTGCTTTTCATTTTTACGAAATGATTGCTGTGTAAATGACTTATGAAACCTCCATAGTCATCAATTTGCATATTAGAAAAATTCCACTTAATCACCTTTTCGATTTAGGGGGTCATGACCCAAGACTATTTTTCTAACCACGCCGAAGATCATTGGGGCTTTCCAAGCCTTCCCTCCCTTCGTCGAGTTCCCTAGGATCCCATCCTAGTTGTAACTTGTTCCGTTGCCACCACCATGTCTTGAAGAAAGAAAAGCTGACTCGTTGACTAGTTTAACTGATTTAAGGGCTAGGCCAAGGGAAAACTTTTACACAACACATTCACAGTTCAGATTTTACGTGTAAATAAACAACAAACCAACCTTCCACGTTGCATAAATATGTAGTACAGTACACCTGTGCGCTTATCATCTTGATATTGAAATTGCCACATAGTCTTTGCCTGCTCGAGCTACACACTAACTAATAACAAAACCAGATTCAGACCAGAAACTGTCTCGTAGTCTATGCCTGCTCTTAGCTATGCACTAAATAGTAGAACTTAACTATAACACTGCTAGCATGTTACCACTTCTACAGTAAGGTACTTTGCCATACCAAACTGCAATAGATGAAACTACATCTATACAAGGCTGCATCAGAACGCAGGAGGAGAATTCAATGACCAAAATTCAGTCCCGACGGTTTCCCAGGTATGATGTGATTGGTAAACTTCAATCATGAGTTAACGATGGTTAAACAACCCAACCAATAGATTACAAAAGCAATTAACTGTCACAAGTTCATGACTGGATGTATGTAGGTAGATGCCATTAAATGAACAACAGCTTTAGAAGATTTTTGTCAATCTAACAGAAAGGATTAAATGTCTACTTAAAAGCTCCTTACCTCCATCCAAATACGGCATGCTATAGCCACTGTGGCATTCCGATCCTGGTGTCGGGTCAACAAGGGAGCCAGTAACTCCTTAATCTTTCCGTACGCCTGGTGCAGCTAGAAAAGCGCCATCGAAATTTAGACGATTCATCAAGTAGAAGGGTGAACAACAGTTTCGAATAAATAATTTTAAGTATTATTTGATTCTTCAAGGCCTGTGAGGAGCTCTGGGAGTGTTTTCTCTTCACTTTCAGACTTGGGTGACAAAGGTAGTGTGCAGAGTGGGCCAATGTATGCTGTACTGAATTTGAATTAGTAGGGAACCGAGTTTAACTGATCCCTTCCCTTTGTCTAGTGAGGCAATGTTTTCTAGTTTTCCCCCTTGCGAGCCAGCAAATACTGAGATTAGCCTAGCATTAAGGTGTGAAAACCTAATAAATGCTGGTAAAATGTTAAAAAATAAGACTGATCAGTCAGTGTTAAAATCTAACGTTGTTGGAGGTGTAACTGGAATAGTATTCCTCCAGAATTATAACAGTATTTTCTGGTAAAATCATTAGTAAACGTAATAAAGGAGCAGTTGAAACAAGGGAATCGGCTAAGGGGCCGCGTTCTGTTTCTGTTGGAACCAAAGCAGAAAAATATGAAAGCGGTAATAGTAGAGTAAGTTGATTACCAGCTCTGAGTATTCGAAGAATCAGTAATAGTAGTAAAAAATATGGTACCACAATGTAATGGCGGACTTCTGGTTAATGGAGGACTTCCTGTCTAGAGTTTCAGTTTTGGATTCGGTTCAGCAAGTTAAAAGTATATGGTTTGAGGGTTCATGAACCCTGTTGAATGTATTCAGTTTGGATTGGGGAACCTAGCATGAACCTCTATACGTGTATATCTAGACTGAGCCATGTATCTTTATTGGTAAAATCTGGATAGGACAATAGGTGGCAAAGAGAGGGGCGGCGGGCCCTACAATGGCTCCAATGGTAGTGACTAGGGGTAGACTATGCATCTGTATACGTACGAATCTAGACCAGCCCAGTAAAAATGGCACCCTAATGCAATATTATAGGGTGTCATACCATTGATCTCAATTCGTATCGAATTGAAAGTCAGTCAGTCCTGTCTACAGTCAGTCCTAACACAAAGGCGGCCATCAATTATGACATGAATACTCCTTTACATATTTAGAAAAAAATATGCATTCAACTATCAGACAATGCTGTGCCATGTATGGGAGATAAAGATGCTATGCTACATGGAATAAAGATACTAGTGGTGTTTCCAGAATTTAGTCATCAGACAGTTGCTTTATCACCATGTGCGACTATAACCGAATCATGAATATATTTAAACACGATAGCACCCTCTACATTCAATGCAGTGTAGGACCATCTACAGTTTACCACAAAACTTGGTAAGAAAAAAAACACTAACATAAGACTCTTTTCTTTTATTTGTAAGTACATGCAAAGTAGCTACATGTTAAGTATACTATGAATGTGTAATGTGTACAAAACTATTTTCCAATTCTTCATGACTAAGGTTGATAACTGTCTCATTATTTTCTAATCTTGCAAAAGTATCGGTACTCCCAAATTTTGTAAATAACCAAAAATAAGGAGATGTAACTCTCCTCTGTACAATCCGAAGATAAGTCCTTAGCCCAGTCATACTTTAAAACTGTTTTTTTTTTCTATTGCTCATGTTCCACGCCAATATCACCATGCCTAACTCGGGGCTAAACTTATGATTTGTAGATTCAACGAAGAGCGAGAGCATTGGGTTACTCTGTTTAGCCTAAGAACCTCCGCCTCTACACCTTATAATCCCTGATCCCGAAAACCGGCAACCAGCCATATAACTAACAATAAGTAGAATCACTTTAAACTTGTGGTGCACAAGGCTTTTCATTGCTACGTTGCAAAGTGTTCGGCAACCATAAGACCTCTGTAAACAATGACACATTGTCACGCAAAAGATATACCCGACTACACCAATTTTGAAAATGGTGCATCCAACACCACCCGTGTGTAGAATAGGCTTCAGGAAAAAAGTAATAATACTAGCCAGTGAAAAATAATAACGACGCTGGGGGGCGCTCACTGAGTAAGTAAAGCGAACGAAAATCAGCACTTGTTAACCAGTGTAAGTGGTGTTTGTGTAATTGTTGTTGACCTTGAGCACTCAAGATCATATTGTTTTTGTTTTTATGAAAGAGTCATCGCACTTCTAATATACACACAAAAGAATACCGTGATTTAAAAAAAAATATTAATAATGCCCAGGTTAATTAACAGGATAATGCGGTTTGAAATGTCATGTAGAAACACTCAGTCTTTTTAGGTGCTAATGTGTGCGTCGTAGCACTTCGTCTCGTGCATTGATTGCAAGTTTGAAGAAAAACATGCAGGTCTATACAAAAAATGAGTAGGCCTAGACTAAAGAAGACCCTGATCATAAATATCAATAGCTTTTTTAATTAATTAAAGTAGGCCCATGTGGGTTGCACATGTTGAAGTTTATTAGCACCTATAAGAACCTTTTTCGGTGTGTTAATTAATAAAAAATTATTAATGAACTTAATGAGAATGACTGTCATGTCTATGATCAGGATATTCTTTTGACTAGGCATACACATCTTCGTATAGGCCTACATGTTTTTTTTTTAATTGCAATAATGCGCTTGCACGAGACGTGAGAGTGCTGCAGCGCTCGCTTTTGAGTTTTTCTACAAGAGAGTTCAAACCGCATTGGCCTACGCTAATTAATACGGCCATTATTAATTTTTATAATTAGGGTATTCTTTCGTGTTTACCCTATATACATACACATATTCTCATCAGAGAAAAATAAACAAACTCAGTGTCGATTCAAGCATATTTGTTGCATACAAGTGCATTTAAAAAATCTGGAACCAATACAATCTGATATTGAAAACCGAAGTACACTGCCCACGATGCAAATAAACTTGAAAATAATTGTAATAATAACACTGTGGTGGAGAAGCTTGCAACGCCGACAATATAACCCATCAATGCATAAACAAAAGTGGGTGAATTACATGAAGTTTGCATAGCAAATGAATTGCATGCAATTGCACATAAAAAAAACTATAAACTTGCTAAATAAACAGGAAAATGTAGTCAATAAAATATCACAGCTGTACAAGAAAGATATTGTTGCGTTAATTTTAAAAGGGTAGAAAAAACCAACAATAAAACAAACGAGAGTGCATTAACACTGGCGACAGCCAGTGTTAGTAAGGGTCGACCTAGGATCGCTTTGTTAAACTCTCAACTTTGAGAGCTTATAACTCCCTTAAAAGTAAACATCTTAAAACCAAATTTGGAATCTACCCTTGACTAGTCATAGCCTGTCTGCAGTCCAAAAACTGTGAAATTCGGTCGAGCCAAACCCGGGATACAGAGAGGGGCCAAATAGACAACTTCTTGTTCTGCTTCTTCTTGATGATGATGATGATGATGATGTTGTTCTGGGGATACTTTCGTCTGTCCTCTCTGCAGGGCAAACCATTGGTCCTATGACGCTGGTTCTTAGCTCATTTTACAGGTATTGCTCTGTATAGATGTGCCCTTTCCATAAGGTATTTTCTAATTGGTCCAGTTGTTCAGGAGTTATGGAGCTCTAAACGACCAGATTGATTGTTTTACATTGTTTTAAACATTGTTATTATGCAACAATGCCAATTAGCAAAAGCCAGCTGCAAGACGTAGACTGTAGATTAAAAAAATTGTTTTTATTATTAACACTGGTGATAGCCAGTGTTAGTAAGGGTCAGCCTAGGGTTTCTGTGTTAAACTATCAACTTTGACCGTCAACTGAACTGTTTTACAGTTTAGCTGCAATTCTAAAAGTAACACGAATTAATAAACAAAAACGGAACGTTAAATGTTTAGAGTAAGG
>JAHWFP010094245.1:0-32761 GCA_023313725.1 Lithobius niger | reverse complement strand
AAATGCTTTTTGAGCTTTCTCATCGTGAGAATGACGAATCTTTAACTACATTCCTGATGGCGCGAAAATGACGAATTGGCAACATTTTGAGGAGTTTAAAGGGGGGAGGGGGGGTCAGTGTTATTAAGGATATTAGTGTTAGTGACGTGGTGAGTTTTGGTGATATAGAAACATCTTTAAACAATCAACTGTCATTATTAATGGAGAGTGCTTTGAACCAAACTTTGATGTATTGAGAGTTATAATTGATTTTTAAGCTACATTTTTGTAAGTTTACACCCATAACCGTTAGGGTTCGTCCAGTGAGTTAAATGTCGAACAAAAATCCGATTTTTTTTAAGTAACAGTGAAGACTGCAGGTGAGTACTTCTGACCCTAACGCTCGGTTACATCGCAGGTTGGCCCTTAAGGCTGAGGGACATTTCACTGCCCTCTAGTTAGGAAACTGGTAGTACGTAAGTCATACTACCCGGATATACTATTTATATACTATTTAGCACCCTCTGGGACCGGGTATAATATTTAGTACCTCCTAGAACCGGGTATACTATTTAGCACCCCTTAGGACCGGGTATACTATATTTTGGGTATTTTCTAGGTTTTGTTAACCAATGCTCCTGACAAAATAGGTTTCTTGCAACCTATCCAAGTGTGTCTAGAGACCGTGTTGTGATCGTAAGCCCATGCAAATAAGTCTCTCAAGTTTTACATTTAACATAAAGTTTATTTTATTTGTCCAAGAATAATACAGCACTTATGTACAGAATGTAGATATGTTCCACTTCAAGAGTCACGTTGACATTTATATATTATGCACGGTATAATTAGAGAAAACTAACATCCAAAGCAGTTAGATCGTGTTCAAAGACAAATATTGTCCAGCTGCATCAGTTAGTGGACATTTTCAACAACAGTGATAATAAAAAATATGCTTAACAATAACGTATATTAATCATGAAATCAACCTTATAACAATAAAGTTTACAGTAACAATACTTTCAGTAACAAATACACAATTAACATATATGAAACTGTTGGAAAAATAAATTAAATTCAAGAAATTAGTGGAAATACTTTCTAAGTAATATGTCATTCTAGAAAAACCAGGTTGACAACTCCAATTTTGTGGCACATTTGGTGATAATTTTGGTCCCGTTTACAAGTTACTGAGTTAAAAAACTCCCTGCCTCTGGGCAAAACAATGTTTGGAAGCAGTAGCCAACTGAAACTGAAACTAGTTTCCAACACGTCTTCCCTAGGGTTCTACATACTATGCATAACAGAGAAGACTGGCCTACTGCTTTTTCATCGCGAGCACTGAGCAAAGTCTAACTTAGCTACGCACGTTTGACCATGCGGCACTATCGATAGTGTTTCGGGTAAAGCGGACTATCTTTACGGACAAAGATTCACACTGCAAATGGATCAAAAGGCCTAGCTCTGGGTCTGGGTAGCTGGTAATAAAATAGGCTGCCATGCTAAGGCTTGTCATGTACTATTTCAAAATGCCTACGACTTCGAGTTGCAGTACGTCACAGTAAGCTTAATACAGCAGATTATTTTGTCTCACTTGCCATTGCCTTATGAACCTTCACCCGTTAAAGTTACTAGTTCAAAGATTATAAACTTGCAGACTATAGAATTATTACCGGTTCTAAGGGACCAAATCGAAAAGTATACCTTGAAAGACAGTGTGTGGTCAAAGGAATGATGGTTGGTCACTTTAAATCACTGACTAGGATTTGAAACCATATTTTCACATGGAAAACGAGTTGTCATTAGACCGAAATGCCATTTTCTGTAGCCAAAACTTATAATTCCTAAAGTTTTACATCCCCATGGCCTGATTGAATTGCTTTTGGGGTATTGTGGACTAGTGAGAACAAAAGCACTTGCACGTTCTCATGTCTGGTTGCCCGGGATTGATGCAGATTTGGAAACAATGGTTAAGACTTGTGAACCATGTCAATTGAAAAGGGATGCTGACTTTAAAGGCAGAAAACACGTCTGGAAGAGGCCAGCCACTGTGTGGTGCTACATCCATGTTGATTTTGGTGGGCCTTGTGATGGGAGAATGCATCTAGTAATACTTGACACACATTCCAAATTCCCATTTGTTTATGAACTGAAGTCAACAAAGAATGCTAGTTCTTTCTGTAAATTTTGCGAGCTATTTGCCAAATATGATTATTGCAAAATGTTAATGTCCGAAACAGACCTATTTTCACATGAATTATGTCGAGCTATTTTATTATCTGTTTTAAACTCGGCGTATTTCATCAAGTTACGGTAGCTTGATGGCTAAGTGTCAGATTGATAATGTGAAGGTTATGAGTTTGAATCCCGTCCAAACTGCGAAAATGGGTAATTAGTTTAAGACAGGTAGGAGGTATAGTAGTTTACACTAGGCAAGTATAAATGAAGAATATATACCTTACCTTCCTAAGCGGTCTATGGTAACACCCTTTCAGTAAATAAATAATTTTCATTTATTTATTTTGAAGTAAGAAGAAAGTAAAGAGAAACAAACAACATTCCTTGTAGTTTTCAGTACGACATTTATGCCAAACCATATTTATATAATTTCATATTCAACTTATGGTGAATACATCACGTTTTCTGGAAGGGTTTTGGGAGATACACTTTATTACTAGATAGCCACAAATTAAAAGCATTCGAGGTTGTGACAGAAGAGCTAAACGAAGATAAACAAACGAGTAGGCCAAAGTAACAGTGATAATGTGCACCACGTTCAATATATATACAGAGAAAAAATGCAGCTGGCATAAGTTACATTGAAATCAGCGCTCGTAATCGGAAACAGCACTCTATCTTAAGTACAGTCTGTAATTAGTAGACTAAACATGTATTCCGTCCTGAAAATGGGAAAAAAGTCATTGGCCTAGCAGAATAGCTCCAACAGGTAGATACAGAATGCTAACATTATAAGTCTGGGATACATAAGATCATATTTTCAAGTCATATTTTATAAGTCATATTCAAATATTAAACAGTCATATCTTATAGGCCATGTCGTTTGTTTAAGAACTGAGGTAGGAATGGTGCACACCCTGATCACTTACTTCATATTTTTTATGTGGAATATCCGTCAGCAGCATACGATGACTATCCTCGAGCACAGCTCCAACAGACACATGCAGAATACGGGCAGGTTTTTTAGGCACGAAATATCGGTCAGTTACTATGCGAAGAGCAATAAGTAACCTCCTCGAGCGAAGTGAGACGACGCCAACGGAGCGAGCGAAGCGAGAGAGAGGTGGCCAGTCTAGATCATTAAAAACGTATGATGTGTGTGTGTGTGTGTGTTTTTATCTCTACTCCTCCAGAGCTATGGCTTCTACAATGATGAGAGTAGCACCAAATGAAAGACAATTAAATTACGCTTCCGTTAGGCCTATTTTCATTGTTGTAATTTGATATTTTGATCCTCAAATACGCGAAAAACTGCTCATGATGTCATAATTTTATCAGGCAAAGTTTATTTTGCCTGAACAAACTTTGACCTTCTAAACTGTTCCTGATAAAACTATGACATCATGAGCAGTTTTTCGCGTGTTTGGCTGCAGTATCCAGCGATTTTGTGATGCTCTTGGGATTAAAGAAATTACATGAAGCATAGATCGACGCCAACAGAATGAGCGAAGTGAACTATATGGCTGTCTTTATCGATTGCCAAGACAAAATAAAGGCGTGAGGAATTATCTTCTAACTGGAAAATCGCATAATTGGAAGAACGTATACAGTATAACAATACACGGGAAATCGTCTACATGAAATGCGTAAAATGGAAAATCATTTAACATCTCTGCCTCGCCCGTGATGTCGCGCTCGCTTCGGCTATACATGTAACATCAGAACCCGCAGCTATATTACTGTCCAGTTAAATGATTATCCAATGTTCGATTTTCCATTATACGGTATTCCGTTTGCATGATTTTTCCAAATTTTTTTATTAAGCAGATATTAAACAATTAACCCATTAGACGCTATTCCAGTTTTTCGATTGACCCCCCCCCCCCAAAAAAAAAAATATAACACAACGTAACCAGTCACAGTCTTGTAGTCACCTACTAATAGTTCAAAAGTTAAATGAAAACTAGAAAAATGCTACTAGCGGTAGCAATCTTCAAGTTGTCATTGAACGTCCAAAGTATTATTCCGTGCGATTAACTTGGCTAATAGGATTAACCTTGGTGGCCTTTTCCTGGTTGAATGATATCACTACTTTGAAAGGCCGACCCTTTTTGAAAACTTGGCGGCTGCTCTTAAACCAGTTTTGGTTTTGGGTAGATATGACAACTTTCATAGGTCTGTGAATACAAAGAATTCC
Source organism: Lithobius niger (assembly GCA_023313725.1). NCBI lineage: Eukaryota > Metazoa > Arthropoda > Chilopoda > Lithobiomorpha > Lithobiidae > Lithobius > Lithobius niger. The sequence continues at coordinate 28,410 of JAHWFP010094245.1, read as the reverse complement.
ACTGTCTAATAGTCACCTCTACCTTTTTTGTCTGGAGTGTCTATAAATTTTCTAATTCATAATTTTTACGTTTGCCATTGCCCAATTAGCCGTTACACCAGCCAAATGGACATGGTTTGGCTTATTGTATGCCCATGTTTCACATACTTAAGTCTATTTAACCCGATTTTTGAGCGCACTGGCAAACAAACGCTGATTTTCGTTCGCCTTGCTCACTCAATCAGCGCATCCCTCTTCACTTGGCCCTCCCGAGGTTAACGTTAATTATTCAATCATGAACACATACTACAACCTCACGGAATGGTAAATGTTCATACAGTTCTAATATTCTGGTGGTAGACGAAGATTACTAAAACTAATCAACTGACCAGCTGCTTAAAATTACTCGCCACTTACACTAAACTGCAAGAACAGTAAGTCTACATAAAATAAAATGTCCGCGTCACATTATTGGGGACACTTTTTCTCCATAAAGAACACGTTCACACCTGTGCTGATGATGTGCATTTTGTTTCCTAATCTTCTTTCCAGCAAAATTGCCCCTTTTATCGTGGTGGGGCAGATAATTCAGTTTGGATTCGTGTACCGTAAAAAAAAAGACCAAACCTTTGCAATAAAAGATAAAGATATTCTGCCTCTTAGTGAACCACCTATTTGCAAAAACAGTGCATTCTGACAATTAAGTACTGAAACGATAAGCGTGTAACACTTAAGCATGTTATTAACACTGGCGATAGCCAGTGTTAGTAAGGGTCGACCTAGGATCTCTGTGTTAAACTTTCAACTTTGAGAGCTTATAACTCCGTCAAAATTGAAAAAATTTAAACCAAATTTGGAATCTAGCCTTGACTAGTAAAGGCCTGTCTACAGTCCAAAAATTGTGAAATTCAGTCCAGCCAAACCCGAGATACAGAGAGGGGCCAAATAGACAACTTCTTGTTCTGCTTCTTCTTGATGATGATGATGTTGTTCTGGGGATACTTTCGTCTGTCCTCTCTACAGGTCAAACCATTTGTCCTATGAATCTGGTTCTTAGCTCATTTTACAGGTATTGCTCTGTAGATGTGCTCTTTCCATAAGGCATTTTCTAATTTGTCAATTGGTTCAGGGGTTATGGAGCTCTAAACGACCAGATTGATTGTTTTACATTGTTTTAAACATTGTTATTATGCAACAATGCCAATTTGCAAACGCCAGCTGCAAGACTGAAGATTAAAGGATTTGTTTCAATTATTAACAGTGTTAGTAAGAGTCAGCCTAGGGTTTCTGTGTTAAACTTTCAATTTGGACCGTCAACTGCACTGTTTTACAGTTTAGCTGCAATTCTAAAAGTAACACGAATTAATAAACAAAAACGGAACGTTAAATGTTTAGAGTAAGGGTCTAAAAGTCAAAACCTAGAAGGAACACGGACAAGCTTTGACAGTAAGGGTCTAGGTATAAAATTTTGTAAGAGGCTGGTAAGCATTAGACCCTTACTACTCGGTGGTCAGAAATAAATACATTTTGACGAAAAACTGGAAATCTTCCTACAAAGACCCATGTGATGATCCAGTGGTTGGTATACGTTTGCTGCTTTGTTTTATGTTGAAAACTATTTGTCCATTTAGTAACATGGTAGGGTATTCTCAGCAGAGAGCATTACTGGTTATCCTCCACCGTAAATCTACGAAATATATTAAAAAATTCTAAAGCATCAAAAGATAAAATGCCAAACTTCACAAGAAAATTGTGTTCTTTAAGTTCTATAACAATATTCTAAGAACAAAGAAACCTGATACAACCGTTCATACACATTCTGTCCGAATAGAGTAGACCTAAGCTAACCACCGGGTAGTAAGGGTCTAATGCTTACCAGCCTCTTACAAAATTTTATACCTAGACCCTTACTGTCAAAGCTTGTCCGTGTTCCTTCTAGCTTTTGACTTTTAGACCCTTACTCTAAACATTTAACGTTCCGTTTTTGTTTATTAATAGTCTACTGTTGGATGACAATACAAACACTGGTTACAATAATAATTTTGAACTTACGAGCCACTTCAGGGCTACGTGCTTCTAGCTGCAACCCCCATTTTAGAAAAAGGCACTTCCCTATATGACGCCTTACCTGTCTGCCGAAATTTAGATCTGGCAACTTTCCCTAATGAGCTGCAGAGGTGTCTATACCCTATGAGAATTAACATGGGAGCCTGGTGATTAGCTAGTTACTAGTTACTAGTCACTAGTTATTAGTAACACTCAACGTTATTGAGGGCACATTTTCTCCATAAAGAACACGTTCCCACATTTTCGTGTTGAAGTTTTCTTTGTTACTGGACCCAAGACACCTGATTCAAACGATTTGCAAAGATTTCTACCGCATGGGGAATTTACACCAGTATGCTGAAATCACGTATAAGTTGGTGTCAGTTAAAAGACACAGTCTGCTAGTGAGCCGCCATCTGACAACAATAACACTCTAACAATTACGCTCTAACAATTAAGCTCCGACAACAATAAAACGTCTACTTGGCGGCGACACACTAGCGTGTATCTAGATATAGATAAATAAAAAATAACTAGCGGAGTCCTCACTTCGCTTGATCATTCCGCATTCGCATCTTCTCGCTACGCTCGAGGAGCTTTCATGCTGTAACTCTTGTCCTGCTGACAGACATTCCGCGTCTAAAACGATCAAGCAAATGGTCAGAGTGCAGTACGCGTTTTTCGTAAGGCTTCACTGTATAAACAAATGATAACCATAAACCATTCCAACAGTCTGGCTATCCGAGAGCTACGTACGCGTCGATGCTTCCAGTAATTTCTTTGATGCCAAGAAAATCACAAAATCATGTGCTGATTATTTCGACGCAAACTAATTGTAATTATTTCTCACAGTTCGTCCAACACATTCCTAAGCGCGCCTGCATGTCATCTATATCATTCTTAAATAAGATTTGTTTGTTTGCACATTTGTACGTCTTCTCCTCCAGAAGTAATCCCCTACGAAGGTGAGAGATGAAAGATTGAGAGAGTGCAAAGCGCGACACACATTGAAAAGATTTACTTTACGTGGAAATCGCTCGATCCACGCACCACCGTTCTTCAGAAACACGAATTTTTTGTACCCTTTTAAAACCAGGTTTCCATGCATCAATTCAGTTGATACAAGACCAAGTTTAATATCTATATGTGTTACGTTGCAAAATACGTTGTCCGTTTAGGTTATTTTTTTGCATGCATCCTTCTCCAGATCATCCCAGTGCGTAACTAATGGCTTCAAGACGATCCATGCTTCATGTAATTTTTTTGTACTGATTATTGAACTTTCGATGAACTGATTATTTCGTCGCAAACAAATTGCAAATGTTGCTCACAGTTCGTTCGTCACGTTCCTCAGCACATCTACATTTAACCTACATCATTCCAAACATACGATTTGTTTGTCTGCACGTTTGTTCGTATGCTTTTCCAGAAGTAATCCCCTACGAAGGTGAGAGATGAAAGCGAAACACACATTGAAAAGGTTTAGTTTTAGTGGAAATCGCTCCCTTTGCTCGTTCAATCCACGCACCTCCGTGCTTCAGAAACACAAATGTTTGACACCGTTTTGAATCCAAATCTATTGTTTTGATTTTTTCATGCATCAAGTCAGTTAATACAAAACCAATTTTAAGATGTATATGTGGTGTGTTGCAAACGACGTCGTCCTTTTAGGTCATTTTTCCGTGCATCGTTTTCCAGATCATCTCTCTTCGCTCGAGGAGGTTTTCATGAACAAACTATGACGTCATGAACAAACATAAAGAGGGTTTAAAAAAAAAAACCTTTGACGTTATATTTTCAGGTTTGTTTTTTTAATAGCTTATTTGAGGGTCATAATATCAAGTTACAGCGATGAAAATAGGCCTAACCTGAGCGCCATTTAATTATCTTTCGTTTGGTCCTACTTCTATGTTTGTAGGTGTTTTGGTTCCAGAGGAGTAGACGTCCAAACACGCACATCATACGTCCTCAATAATGTAGATAATAATTATGGTGAGTAAATAATATTTATTAATAAATGATAAATAAATAAAGAGAAATGAAGCAGAAGATATAAACAAATAAATAAAACATGTTTATAAAACAAATAAATAAAAACACGTGAGGAATTAAAAGTGTAAAGTGCTTCTGACATGAACTACAACTTTAAAACAGAACAAACCAAACAAAACAATTAAATATTTGACAATAAAGTAAGAAGGTGTAAAGAGATACTTAGAAAGGTGTCCCTTTATCACTAGTTTCTTTAAAATATATACAGTGACAGAGTTGGACCACTTCAGACGACGGTCCATTCCAAACTGGTGTAACTCTTAGTAAAATAGTATTTTCTTAAGGCGCTTCAAAGAATTGCCACATGCCCTCCACTAACAGGGAACTCAAAGTATTTGGCAATTCAATGACGTTATTCAGTAAGGAATACATCAAAAAGATGTCAAATCGTAATATTCGGAATTCAAGGGACACTAACCCAATAGGAATCAGTCGGTCACTGAAGGATTTATTATTTAATCTGCACAAAGACTTAGTAAAGCGGCGCTGAACTCCCTCGATCTGGGCAAAACTCTATGTGATAAGGTGACCACACAGGGCTGGAATATCTAAATTGGTCTTTCAAGCATCTTAAAAAACCTTAACATGTGGTTTTATTTATCTCCAGATGCAAATAATCGCTTGATAAGCACAACAGTATTGGTTCAGTTTAAATTAGATTTTAAATTAGCAACGACCAGACGCAGGGCCGCAGTTAGGGGTGGTGCAATGGTGCAAGAAACCTAGGAGCCGAAAGGAGGAGGCTCAAAAGGGGATTCAAAAGGGATAAAATTACTGTAGTTTGGTTCTGATTAGGAGTCCCTTTGACCACAAAATTGTCTGTTTGTCTAGGGAGGGGTCCAACATTTTGCCCTTGCACTCCTCCTTGAAAAAAGCTAGTTGCGATAGTGATGCAGACAGTTGCCAAACAAAAGACCAATCAAATAAAAGCCGAAGTAAACTGTAACGAACCTGATGCGTCCATATGGGGTCCATGGGCCTACCTATTTTCAACACGTTTGTTAAGACTTGCTTCACTGTTTTTAATAGATAATTTAGGAAAATTATTACTAGGAAACCAATCAACCTTGAGAGCTGAAACAAACTAATGAACTGGTTGTGTACACAATGGGACTACCCATTGCCATCATATTTATTAAACCTTGCTGCACTATTTTTAATAGGTAATTCAGGAAAATAATTACTAGGACACCCTTGAGGAACGCCACTTTTCATTGGGAGCATGTTTGAGCGAGTTTTACCAGTGGTCGCCCACTGGCTTCGATTCGCTAGTAGATCCTTTAACCAAATCAGTAGCATATGTATTGGAAACCACCGCACTAGCTGATGAAGATGACATCCTTCATCGCTATAAAAAGTCCATTCATCTGTTACGGCCAACAGAAGGAGAGTAGCAGAAGACCACAGCAAAAACCAAATGGTGGTGTTCCACAGGGGTCTGTGATTGGTCCTTTACTTTTTAATATTTTGATGTCTGATCTTTCAGCCAACTTGGTGCTAACTATACTAGTTACGCTGTTGCCTTCAAGCTGTTTGGTCCCACATTTGACAGATCTCTGGAAGCTGCTCTCGAGTAGTTCAATCGTGGACCATGGAAAACTTTCTTTTACTTAACCCAGCAAAATGCACCGTTTTACACTTTGGGTTAAATAATTCACACAAAGTTTACTGCATTTCTGATGTGCCACTTTCTGCCAGTTCTTCTCACTGTGACCTTGGGATCACTATTGACGATAAACTCAAGTTTGACATTAATACCGACATGGCTACTCGCAAAGCTTTCCGAATGGCTCATTGTGTTTTTAAAAAGTTTTCTTTTCTTGATACTACTTCTTTTGCCTTGTTGTACAAAACTTTTGTGAGACCTGTTTGCAGTACCTCGCAAATCAGCAGACCTTCCTGTGCTGTGCACTTAGACAAACTTGAAAATTGCCAACGTAAACTAACGAAGTGGTGTTCCTCTATTCCTCACCTTCCGTACAATGAATGACTCAAACAGCTCAATACGCCTTCACTTCGTGAGAGGTTTGATAGGGGTGATCTCATCTTTACCTACCAGTTACTGTCCGGTTCCATCTCTATAACCCTTCCAGGTTTTTTACTTGTAATTTCAACAGTAACCGAGGCCACACCTTTAAATTGCAGGATTTGGTTTCGAGACTCAGCTGCCGGCAATTCTTCTTCACTGAAAGGACTGTTTGTCCATGGAACTCCCTCCCAGAGAACATTGTTTCGGCATCATCTCTTAACAGCTTCGAGGCTCGACTTGACTTTTGAAAGCACTGATTTGCTTTGAGGGGTCTTGGGGGTGGGGGGGGGGGGGTGCTTCATAAACCTTGGCTTTGCACCGTCATCCATCTAATCTAATCTAATCTAATCTAATCTAATCTAATCTAATCTAATCTAGTCTAATCTAATCTGCTCATTGCCCTCAACACTTTTAAGACGTTACTCAGGGCCTGCAATCGGCACATTTTCTTTGAATCCAAGGTCTACTGCTGACTTCTTTTAACTACGTGACCAGTGTAAGCAGGGCCGGGCCAAGGTCAACGAATCGGGGGGGGGGGGGGGCAAAGCGTAATTTGACGCCCCCTGCCTGGTTTGCCTCCCCCTGCCTGGTTTGCCTCCCCCCCCCATCATCAAAAAATGATGCCTTTTTTTTTTGTAATTAATTTCTTTGAGCATTAAGTTGCTTCGGCTGACTTAAGTCATATTTTTTTGTAATTAATTTCTTTGAGCCTTAAGTCAGCCGAAGCAACTTAATGCTTGCATGGCTAAACCGGCTCAATTTTGAACATTACCAGACTTTTAGAGGAGAAGAAATATCTGGTAAGGGGAGGTGCCAACCCTCCATTTGAATGCGTGCCGAACAATTCTGGCCAAAAAATTCAGTCCCAGCAAAAAATTTGGTTGCAAAGGGGAAAAAAATGCGACAATTTGGTCCCCAGTTTTAAAAAATCAAAAATAAAATGCCAGTTAAAATTGACGACCAACTATGACAGTATGGTCCAAAGTTATGTTATCGTAATCTCAGAAATGTTGGTGACAGTTTGTTGCAATGTAGATTTAAGAGCACGCCCAGGGTTTCAGATTTCATAATTTCTGGCAGTGAGTTTCCAGCAGACTGGCATGGCTTGAAGATGTTTAACGTTCTCGTTCGAAGTTCGCCCCCCCCCTCCTATTCTGGTTGTACAGGCGTGGCAGGTGTGATAACACAATGAAAATAGATTTTAGTGTACTTCATGGAGCTCAACTTATTTGCATTTATACTATAGGGAGTTTATGTTTTTTTTCATGCGAGACCAAATTCTTGTACGGGTTATGTTTTATCATATCAAAAACCAAACTGGTAAAAGGGGCCGCCAAGTTCCGAATGGTTCGGCCCTTGAAAGGAGTGATATCTACACACCAAAACATTCACCAAGTTAATCGCATCACTTAATAATTCAAAGAATAAATAAAAACTAGAACATTGCTACTTTCGGTAGCAAAGTTCAAGTTTTCATTTAACGTCCAAAGTTTATTCGGTGCGATTAAGTTGGCGAATGGTTTGAAGGGCCGAACCATTCGGAACTTGGCGGCCCCTTTTACCAGTTTTGTTTTTTGATATGATATCACTCCTTTTTTTTAAATTGTGTATTGACTCAACTCCACTACCGTGCAGATGAGTAATAAAGTGCCACGTCAACAAGAAATTGGTTTTCAACAATTTGCTACTACCGTTTGCCCATAGGCCGAACCATTCTCAACTTAGTCACCTCTTTATTGGCTTTTGGTTTGGTTTTAATTTTGTTGTAATTTGTTAGTTTTGGTGTGTTGATATCACTCCTTTGAAGGGCCGAACCACTCTCAATTTGGCGGCTTCCTTACCAGTTTTTCGCTTTGATTATTTTGCTTTGTTTTTACACTTGGTTTATTTTTCGTGAATTGAGCGTGAATACAATTTCTTTGCAACGTTATTTAGATTTATTGTGATACACTAGTGTGTAACTAGGCACGCACGTCAGTATACACGTTCTCATTATTGGAACTTTGGCCGTCCAACGAGAGACGATGCCGACAATACTAACAATGGTTATAACAATATGTTCGTACTTACGCGCCCTCCCATGCCATCTCTGTTACGCCGCCAGGCTCCAAACCATAAAAGGTATGCAGTTCGTATTGTGGTGCACCCATTCGTCCAATTTCATAGCTGGAAGCTTTCCCGTTACCTCGGAATCGATGAATAATCACCCTATGGGATTTAACATGGGGATGAGCGGACTAGCTAGCTAGCTAGTATCACATTTTCAACGTTATTGAGGGGCAGATTTTGCATTGAAAGCAGCATCGTGGCATTCAAACACGAGTTAATTTTTATCAGGTGGGTCATTGCTCTCGATTTCAACACAATTTAAGCTTTTGTACCGCATTATTATTTTTCCCCAAGTACCTGAAATGTGGCCAACTATGCTTCAAGATATAAGACACTGACGCAATGGCGTCGCGCTACAATGGTTTACAACCTCGGCAATTGAATTGATGTAATGTGTGTTGCCTAACTTGGCGCGACACACTAGCGTGTGTCTAGATATCAACTGAATTGTCGTAGTCTGGATTGTCGAAGTGAATTGTCGGGGACCGAACTGTCATGAATCCATTTGGGTCTTCACAGCATGGACTGAGAAATCGCTACATTTTCGGCTTGCCGGTTCCCCTCCCCCTCTCCTCCCCCCTACTACAATCCAACCCTATCCATAAGTCGCAGATCAACTCTAACCGCATTGTTCATACGCTTTATGAACGTAAACTGCAACCAAATTTGTGTTCTAATGAACTGTAGTTTGTTTTTGTTTTTTTTCTTTTGTCAGTTACTTGCAATTGTAATTCACGACAAACATTGTAGAGATGAAGCCTTTTTAGTTACGTCTGGTAATGAATGAAGAAATATCTTGGATATTTGCCGATGGTATTATTTTGCCAAAACAGTCAAACCCGAAAAACTAATAAGTTGTCCCAATTTGATGGGCGCGCGGTAATTTGTAAGTTTAACAGTTGATGCCGTAATTGAAGCAGTGACGGTAATATGAGAACCAAAGGACAAATCACTAAATTTCCGAAAAATGAGGCCCTAACTACCAGGAAAGAGAAAGCCAGAGAGAAAATAATTAAAACATTAAGATGATATTTGGTAACAGCATATCTTTTAAGGTCATAAAAGCGCTAAGTAAAATTGCATATGCAATACTAGAGCGACGCACACAGTCCAGGGAAAATTAACAAACTATCAAATACACGATACCTTCCATTTTTTTTTTACAAACTTTTTTTTAGCTGCTCTTGCATTTGTCTTCGTCTGCACTGAATTATTTCTTGGTCCGGCACTGTGCCCCCAAATCCTTTTGCTTTCGCTTGTCAGTGGAAACTGCCAGTCATATAATACGCACCCGCAACTTGCCCACGTTTTTACTACGCTTCCTCCTTACCGAGGGTTATGAGTCACGTGGTAGGCATGGGTTGGCTTACTACGGAAATGGGATGGAGATTTAAGGCTATTGGGAAGAAAATAACAGACCAGCACAACGGTTACTGCTAGTTGATGAATTCTGGTGACATTTTTTTTGGTACATTAACTTCTTATAATCGCTAATCAGTTAAAATAAATTTTAAAATAAACTTTTTTTCTATATTTGAACACCCGAATTTGGCGCCCCTGTTAGTCATTTTTTGGGGGGCAGTCGCCCCCTCCTGCCCCCCCGTACGGCACGGCCCTGAGTGTAAGTGGCACCTGACCCTGTCCTTTCAGCCACTATCATGGCTAAACCATATTATTATTTATTCTCAAATAAAATCGTAGTCCTTCGAATAATCTGCTCCATAATTTTATGCCAGACACTAATCACAGCTATTATTGCCTACTACTGTTAGGCTTAGCTGCATCACCTTTTTTTCAGCATTGGGGTGCCACGGGCAGTTTTCCAGAATTCGAGGAAACGAACGAGTTACGTCGGTTTTTTAAAATCCATGAGATTGGGATATAAACCTCGTACGTTATTTCTTTAGTCCATCAGGTTCAATTGATCGGTTCGGTTTAAGTGAGGAGAGAAAAAAAATATTTCTAGAGAAACATTCCACAGGTAATCTGGAACACTCACATGTTTGGTTAGAAAGAGTGTGATATCTGATCGCCTCCCAACCTCTAACTTTCATTCTGTATTAACGCAAATCTTTCACTGTTTGGAACATATTTGACCTTTGTCTGGTTGGTGTGCCTCAACTTGTTATCCAATTTACATTGTGCGTTTTTTAAAGCACCCGGAGATCAAGTCTAATACCTGCAACAAACAAATTCCCAGAAACATTCCTACACTGCCGCCGATGTCACAACAAAGAGAAAAAAAATTGTATGGATATTCTTCCACGATATTCTCAATTTTGTTACTCTGAAAGTACGTGGCCAAGTATAAACGTTGTTCAGCGGAGGTGTTGCTAACTGTTATGCGCTCTTCATGAACGTAAACAGTTTCGTTGCATTTCCGTCTGCAATTGCAGTCATCAGGACGGCGAATGAAGTCTCCAATGACATCACTTGTGACGTTAGACATCCGGATAAAATCTTCTTTGGTTTGGCAGATGTTTTCAGTAAAGTTTCCCATGTATGGTAACCTGAAGCGAGCAAAGAAAATTATGGTGAACAACTTATCTAAGCTTTGTTCAGGGGGAGGCTCGAGGAGAATCCCTTTACATCCCTAGCAAAGTGTCACATTTGAGTATTTCGTGACAGGTTACTGTGCAGATTGTGTAAAGCTGTGGTTTTAGTCCAAGTCCACGCCAGAAACTTTCTTAGAAATGTTACCACACACACACACCAGCTACAATCATCAAATGTGCGACTTATGTATGGGGTTCGAACCATGCATTAGAAATAACACAAAGATATTTTTTTAGTTATTGCCACCCACAGGTATAGTGAGGACTGTCGACAAAACTAGGCTGACTGGAAATTTAACTTTAAAATATTTCACAAAAAACCAAATGATTTCTAATTCAGGTTTGTCTGACACGTATTTGCGAGCAAGGTTAACCTATGCTGGATGCAGTTACATGCAGATATTGATCCAAACAAATCTTAAGAAATTATATGATGTTGCCAAACTGTGTATAATTAGCAAATTTATGTACTAACCAGCACATAATTTCTATCAAATGTGAATAATTACCGTACTAAAAATTGTTAAATATTAAATCACAAGATTGATTACTAAAGATAATTTCTAAATACAGTTCGGTAATATGTATTGTGTTGGCATACAAGCAATGATGGATACTAACGCATTTTCTTAAACTACTCCAGGAGATGTAACAGCTCTATAGTTGGTGTGACCAGTCCATCATCTGCAGTGCACATTGTGAATCACTGCAGCATTATTAGGAGGTAGCCCTCTACATCACCAAATTGTTGTTTAATGGGAAGGTCAGGGTCATGTGGGGGGGATCGAAAATAATAAAAATTGCAACCACGTTGAAATTTAGTAGTAGCGTATAGATCCCAGCAATCAAGATTGTGTTGCATAAGTGAATTCTATGAGACAGTTTGTGCACATTGGGGAAGAAAATTCATGAGGTAAATACCTGCAAGGTTGTTCTACATTCTTTATTATTCTTTCCTCTATGCATTTCATAATACATTTGGCGTGGGCGTCACCAGTCTGACAAGGCTGGTTCCAAGTGTTTACACGACGATGCTGTAAAAATACGAAAATATTTAAGAAGAGGGACTGGTATTGCTGTTATCATGGAAAAAAGGGTGAGTGGATGGCTGGATGGATAAATTGATGGTGGGTGAATGGGAGACTACGGATGAATGGATGAATGGATGGATGGATAGATGAATCGACGGGTGCGTAGGTGAATGGATGTATAAAATGGATAAACGTATGAGGGGATGGGTGGATAGGTGGGTGGATGGAGAGATGAGTGGGTGGATAGGTGGATGGATGGGTGGAGGGTATCTCCTCTCCAGATGTGAGGATTGCCGAAGCGGCCCACTGACGCAACCTCACACTGTCGGCCTTCCAAAACACAGACGCGTGTCCGAGCGTAAAACGCAACGTCTCTCTCCACCCAGCTCTCGAGATGACAGCATCATCTCACATATCCAGGCAAATAAACAATGTTTTGAACTGTCAAAAGAGTTTCATCGAAAGAACCCTGGAGCCTGCAAGGGGAACCTTGCAGAGACTTAGCGCCTATCAGGTGAAACAACTTAATTTCAATGACGAAATTCAAGAAATTTAAAGACTTTGGAGATGGGTAGGACGATCTGTTCGAAAATGCGAGCGAGCACACGATTTGGCCATCACATCAATTTCGATCATAAAAAAAATTTTTGAAAGGTGAGATCGTTCCATGTTAATGCTTTTGGTGGGTCCCCAAATGATGCCGGAAGACCAGCAAGAGGACAAAAGGTGTTTTTATGCTGATTCCAACTGAAAATTTTGAACTGTTGTATGTTTCTTCTAAACGACGACTGAGTTACGCAGGATGCCGCAAGCCAGGAAGGAAGAAAACTTTACGCAAGAAAAAGTAGTTCCGGGCATCAACCCCCAAAAATGAACATTTATCGTTTAAAAATTAACAATGCAAGTGCAAATAATTAATTGGGGAACCTTTAATGATCTTTAGCAAAAAGCAAAATTGCATGACAAACATTTCAGTCACCCACTGGCCAAGGATCTTCAGAGACTGCAAGGATTACGTTAGATCCTGCCATGTATGTCAAATCGCCAAAAACTCGCAACAACGTAGAGCGGAAAATATGCAACCGGTCATTCCTCAACGCAAGGTCCAAATGCTAGGAATAGATTTCGTAGGTCCACTCCCCAAAACCCCCCACGGGCATGTCTACATTTTTACGATGATGAACTACTATACGAAATACTTGTGGCTCACTCCCACGAAGTACTCGAAAGCACAGACGGCAGCCAGGATACTTCAAAAATTCTTCTTGAGTACCTACGGCCCTCCACAAATCATCGTCTCAGACAATGGCGCAGCATTTGTGTCTAAGGTATTCACGAACCTTCTAGCCATCACTGGAGTGAAGCACCATCGGACAACAACCTACCATCCCCAGCCAAATGTTACGGAACGAGAAATTCATTCACAGAACAATGAAAGGCTGCTTGAGAGCATTCCTGCAGGAACATGAAACCTCATGGGGGCCACTTCTCCCAATGCTTGCCTATGCAATGAACATGGCATCGCACATCAGTACAGGTGAAACGCCATATTGCTTCATGAACGCCATGGATCCAAGAGTGCCACTCAACGTGCTCAGCCTCCCAGCATCTGAAGAGGGCATGACAACCCAGGAATATGCCAACCACCTGCGAGAAGAAATGGAAGCAGCAAACGACCTGGCATCGGCATACCTTGCGGAAGCTGCACGATCGACAATAATCGCATACGACGCGAAGCACAAGAGAACGGACTTCAAGATTGGGGAACTGGTTAAGGCCAGGAGCCACATCTTATCAAATGCTGAAAAGGGAATCGCCAAGAAGATACAATCGGTGTTCCATGCACCCTACAGAGTATTCGAAAAGAAAAGTCCCATAGTTTATCAAATCACACCTGTTCGACATGCTGCTGACGTTTGAACGTGCAACATCAAGGACATGGAACCGTATTGGGATCCGGTCTACATGGCACGCAAAGGACCACCTCCACCGCCAGGAGATCGAAACAAAACTGCAACCCAACAACAGGAGCACGATAACAACAGGGATGCAGATGACGACCTTCCTGTCAACCAGTCTGACATTGAGTCTTCAGACCTGGAACCTTCCTCTGAATCGGAAGACGAGGCGGACAAATATTTGCAGCCATATCATGAACCTTCAGATCAAGATGACTCCGACTATGACGAACACCACCCCAACGAACCAACAACGACCAGAACATGGAGAGTCAGGAAGACTCCCTCGCACTTGCATGACTATGTCTTGTGGCTCAACGAACTACCCTTCCATCCGATTAGAGACAAGGACGGGATAGGCAAGGAGAATGAGCAGTAAGAAACTCTGCGAGGAGTGCTGGTACACGAATATTCATGCAGCCGAATGGGACGATGAGAATTGATAAGGCTTGACAGTGATTGGAAGAGCACGAACCATGTCAAATGGAATTTCTGTTTGAACACCACAAAAGACGGAAGCTTCGTGGCTGACGCAAGGGACTACAAAAAACGGCCACGTCTGCTTCATCCTGTTCAACTTTTCCTCGACTTCAATCCATTTAAAAATCATCTCTACCGACATGCATTGGAGGCGAGTTAAATGAACGACCATCGATGGCAAGAAGCGAAGATCCGGACTCCAACACTAGGAACGACAGCCATGCAGGTCACTTTCAGCTATTGATGAAGACGCAAGACTTGTGAAGTGCTACCTTTGAACTAAGTCGCACCTTCGGGGCACAACCCTTGTACTAAGTAGCACCTTAGGGGCGCAACCTTTGAACTAAGTCGCACCTTTGGGGCGCAATCGTCCATTATTATTCATCTTGAACAAGGACTAAGCTGCACCTTTCAGGGCACACCTTTTTGTGAACTTGAGCATCTTGATAGAAGACGTGCATGAATTGCATGACAGCTTGGTCGCCTGCGAGCTTAAATCTGCACGTTCCAGCAGTTTTCTTTGCATGCACTTTGTTTTTCAATTTCAAACTTGATCTGTTAAGAGCATTGGTGCTCCAGAATCTTTAACACATTTGATTTACGACCTTGATCTGTCATGAGCATTGGTGCTCTAGTTTTCAAAAAAGTTTGGATTTTATATTTTGGATCTTCTCTGTAGTCATCTCAGAGCAATTTATTGTAAGGAGAACTAAAGCGTGGAGCGTCAGGCATTCAATCAGGTTGGAGGGGGAAAGTGTGAGGATTGCTGAAGCGACCCACTGATGCAACTGTCGCGTAGCTATTTGCTAGCCGAGACGTGTGTTATTATTTCAATTGGGAAATTCGCAGCGCCACCTATCTGTCGTCTTCAAGACTCTTAATAGGAAAATTTATTTGTTATTATTCCACAATGAAACACACTCTCATTCGCGAAGTTCATTCAGTGAGGAAAAGCAGCAATGCTTACTCACTCAAACCAAACACTTAATCACTTTAAACTAATGACTCCTATTTTGCTGCGTCCTCTATGGGGTTTTCCGGACAGGTGTTACCAGATCATTTGCACAAAAGAAACAACTAGTCCTTACACAAAATAAAATTATTTATTATTAACAGTCTTGAAATGCGTACTTCAATTTACAGTTCGTTACATAATCATTCAACTCATTTGACAACAGGCAACAAACATGTTCAGGGCTATGGATGGCTATTGTGCACTGTATCGTGCTCTACAAAAAACTATCCCTTCAGTCAAAACGTATGACTATTACTTAATTGTAAAACAATTTACTTTCTTTCTTTACTCTCTTTCTTTACTCTCTTTCTTTATAGTTACATTAAGTTTCTTACAATCGATATGAGTCACCCGTAAATAATCTTTTATCAATTTAATTTACCTAGATTCAGCAGTTAATTTCTCAAAAAAAAAAAAGAATGTTCTGAATGGCTCAAGTAATACCTTTAGTGCAAAAACAAGTTTTTCTCTTACCGTCACACAGTGGTGCAGTGAATTTCAATTTCCTATGGTTTTTCTTCAGTCAGCATCCCTCTGTGGCTCAAAGAGTCGACCTGGCTTGGGAATATCTGCTCACACTTTTAACTTTGAAACTTTAAACAATCGTAGCTGCTCTTATACTGTTTGGACTGTGAGATAAACAGTGGGTCTCACACAGTAAAGAGAGCCTAGTGGACCGACTTGTCCACGAGCTTTGGAATAAGACCAATCTGCTTTCGGGAAGCTGGTGATAGACCCAAGACTACATTGCTGTAGGATCGATGGTGATAGACAATTACTGACTAAAAAGTGCCAGTATATATGGAGTTTCAACTCTTTGGCCACTGGATGCCCTGAAGGTAAGTTATAAACCAATATATGTTTATTTAATTATTCCCCGCCCAGTGACATATATGTGAACATATCAGAGAGAGGGGTCATGATTCGAACCAGGTGACCAAGTATTTTTTGTACCTTGATTCGTCTAAAATTGAGGGTAGAAATCCTCACGTGACTTGGGGTGGGGTTTGGTATATTATATAATGCTTTTCAGCAACTAGGTGAATGGTGCAAGGGTCGTTCCTTATTTAAAGAATGGGGGAAAATGACGTAGATTGTTTACAATTTGAGGTCGGGAACAGGAAAAGGTATTGACTCTGTTTTTTTTTTGTAGGGGTCAGTAGTTTACTAGAAGGAAAGGCCGAATCCTATAGGGAAGTGTTTGCTAAAAATAACAGCAACCACGGAAATGTATTTTTTCTCGTTCTTTAAAAAATGCGGTCAATTATTCCCTTCTTTTTTTTTTTCTTTCTTCCCCCTCAGTGATTGGGCCGGATAAGGGGGATAAACCCACATGCAGGGCGTTTCCGTGTCGGTCGCTCTTTTCTTTTTTTCCTGTTTACGAAAGGACGCTATTTTTTGTCGTTACAAGGGAATGGACGAAAGTTATTCTCCCGGAACTATACCATTATGCTGGAAAAATTAATTGCGCTTAAACAACACACATGCTCGTAACGGATTCACTGATTTTCTAATCCTTTCATTATGGTGGGAAAAATTAATAGTTTTACTATTTTGTGAGATTCGACATGTTGTCGATGTGCGTGGTAGAGCAATACAAAGTTACACAAAATTGATTATTGTTCACACTAGTGTGGTTCTTCTCTTGAGTTCTTCTAATTTTTTGTATCTTGGGTGTTTGTAAAATTCTTTATTGTTCACCTGCTGTGCTGGGATAAGTGTTAATCACAAAGCGGCATTAGTGTATATTATGAAAGTCCTTCGCTGCCGCTCCCGTGAGAGTGTTCATATTATCTGATCGATATTTTAATAATCACTTGGATCGGTGTTCCACATGAGTTCTTTTGAAGTTTTACGTTCGTGCGTGTATTGAGAAAAAATGTTTTACATTGTTTGAACACACACAGAAATTTGCAGCTTGAGTTTGGCAGGCGTGTCTTTGGTGGCTGATCGGCTCGGTTGAATTTCGGCCCACCGTTAGGTAACGATCTTGTCACGTGCAGAGTTCCAAATCTGCACGCGACACAACCTCACACAGTCGGCCTTCCGAAACACAGATGCGCGTCTGAGTGCAAAACACAACGTCACTCTGCACCCAACTCTCGAGATGACAGCATCATCTCACGTGTCTAGGCAAATAAACAACGTTTTGAACTGTCAAAAGAGTTTCATCGAAAAAAAACCTGGAGTCTGCAAGGAAAACCTTGCACGGACTGTTCTACTTTACACTTTCCATTTATTAACAAATAGTTCAAATAAAATCATTTTATGAATTTCATTTAATGTTTGAAATAAGAGTTGGGCTCAACGTTTTCCCCTTCACACGAGTAAAGTTTCACTCCCATTTTTATGGAAGGCTGGAAAAATCAAACATCTGAGCTATTTTCATGGAGCTAGCAGCTTCGACCAATTGCTCTTCTTCAGAACAGTTCTAAGGGAGGATACTCACTAAAACTTTAGGAGCGTTGCGAGCTTGGCTTCACGCCGCAACATCACTCGTTGCTAGGCAACACGTCAAGCGTTAGGCCGAAGCCTAGTTCCAAGCTTTGCTTTGAACGCGTTGGAAAATTTCATATTTGAAGCGCGCCGTTGGCGCTACGTCCGAGCTGCAGCCAACAGGAAGCCAGCTGTGCCGCAGGCAAGCCGCGTATCTGCAATGGATACACACAAACCATTAACCAAAACGTAATTATTTGCTTTAGCACCTTCGCCCAACAAACACGTCGTGAAGATTCATGAAGAATTGGGGCGTCAGACGAAAGTCTAACTGGAAAATCGTCTAATGGAATAATTATCTAATACCTGCCTAAAAAAATGTGGAAAATCATCTAAATGGAATATCGTAAAATGGATAAATGTCTAACTGGACAATAATATACCTGCGATTTCTGATGTTATATGTATAGCTGCAGCAAGCGCAGCAGCGCGAGCGATGCAGGAACATTAGACGATTTTCCATTATACGAATTTCGTGTTAGACAATTTTTCCATTACACGAATTTCGTGTTAGACGATTTTCCATTATACTGTTATACTGTATGCGTTCTGCGCTTACAGTATAACTTATGCGATTTTCCAGTTTGACAATTACCGCTCGCCCCTGAAGAGGGTATAATCCTTTTTTAAACCCCTTTCGTGCAAACCATCTTTTACCAGTGGGAGCAACACGAGCGGCATGGGGAAATTAATCACATATTTTCAGTTCAGATAGAACAGCAATTACCGCTTTCAATGTCTTAATGGTGGGTCACTTGATATTATTGTTTGAGATCGTACAGGCGATCAACAAAACGCAGTTCAACAACGTCAAACAGGAATTGAGGTCAATCGTCCTGTTTGTAGACAAAGCGGCGTTTGCAGCGTCAGTGTGTACAGACCCAAGTTTGAAAGCGTCAAATGCTCTCCAACACCAACGCTGCTAACGACTAAGTCAAGCTCACAACGCTCCTAAAGTTTTGGTGAGTATCCTCCCTCCTTTATGCTATCACCGTGCTTGTGAGTTGGGGCTAGCAATTAGCATTGAACATACATACATGACTCCCTCCTGTCCCTGTTGATTAGTTGTGTGTGCTCTCTTAGCCTTTTTGCAGCAGTTCCATCCAATCAGAATACAATCTTTTTTGGTTAGCTGGTTCTTCCACATGAACATGCCGTTTAGAATGCATCAGTTTCTCGTACTGACATGAGATTACGTCAATGCGAAATTAAGTGATTATGAAATTATCAAGTACGCTGCTTCAATTCGTTTGCTATGGCCGCAACGTCTATGCCAACACCAAACAACACCAACGTAAAGTGAGAAAATAGCTAATTTCTAATAGAGTAATGGTGGCTCCAAAGGCTAATCCTCTTAAATTGTGTTGTATCAGTGTAAATGTAATTACTGGCTCCGTTCCTAATTGTGCTACTTATAGTAAATTTGTTCAAAGCTCTTCGGTGCCAAAGGTAGCAACATCGAAGTGCACATGTTACCATGGCACCTCTTACTGTTTTAGCTCCGACATGTCGACAACACCATACACCACTCATGCCAACGTAAAACCAGCTAGCTGTGCGCTCTCCTTTGGTGGCTACAACACTAAAGACAACACCAACACTAAGTGTTGTCATTGTCCACATAAAGGCAAAGGGAAGGCAGCTCCAAAGACAAATCCTAATCCTCCTGTACATAGTGAAATAAATCCATCTATGTAAAAAAAACGTCTCAGGTCAGCAAAGACAAAGCCAACTGTGACATCTCCTGAACCAAAGGCATCCAGTATGAAAGTGCGTCCACGGGAGAATGAGGGATCTCAAGGGCCGCTGAGATGAATCCTTCTGTGCGTCATCACTGCGGTGTATGTCGTGCCGGATTCAGCTAGTCTCCTAAAATGCGCTTAGTGAGTGATATTTGTTGATGACATGCTAAAACAGTGATCAAGACATCACAATTTGTAATCGAACTGTAGGTGCCATTTTTTTCATTTTCATTTTTTCATTTTTTTCATTTTCATTTTCATTTTCGTGACCTTCATTTTTGTGACGCCTCCCAACCAGGGTATACAATTCTACCAAATTTTCATGCAAATTCATGTTTATGTCGTGCCCCATCACTTTTTAATGCCTTCCCCAATCAGGGTGTGTAAATGCTACCGCAATAATTCTATGTGATGTTTGGTGAACCCCTCCCCAGTTAGGGTGTTTCAATTCTACCAAATATCTTGTAAATTCTACTAAATGAAGGCTTATTTTAATGTCGTGCCAGTTACGGTGTGTAAATTCTACCAAATTTCTCGTAACTTCTACGAAAAGAAGGTAAATTTTTAAAATCGTGACCCCCATTTTCTGATAGGGCCAACCCACGGTTCTCACCCAATGGTACCTTCACGATGGCCACACTTTCTGAATCCTTGGTCTGGTTGTTACCAAATTCAACATAACTTATACATGTTCCCCTCATCACGTGTTATCCTTACCCACACCTTTCATGACCGAAAGCACACCGTAGTACCACATCCTAACTATGATGCGTACGAAAGTCTCAACCTATCCACCAACTCGTTTGGATCGGTGTAATGTTCTTCATCCAATACCGATTCATCCGACCCTGATTCACCTGACACCAGTTTGTAGTAATTTTCTCCATCAGGCTCCAGTTCTTCAGTTATATCGATTTCTTCCTGAAAACCCGAAACACTTTTCTTTTTCACAGCTTCCCAAATTGGCTTGATAACTGCCCCACGCACTTGTATCCACGGTTTAATTTCTACTTTCCAGAGTTGGATCATTGTTGTGATGTATGGCATTACTGTTTTTCAGAATTGAGGCGTATGAATCCAAGACGTCAGGCTCATGCGTTTCGTGGCAAGTGCTTATGGGTTAGCAAACTCAACAGCTGATTCTGTCCTCGGTACTGCTTTCCTCCCAGCACTATAGCATTCTCGAATATTTTGAATTCAAACACATAGTTATCTTTTGGCGTTTTGAAAAATCTGCGCAAATAATACTTTGGCATCACTTGTCCCATCTAAAGAGCATCCAAATAATGAAGTGAGCCCTGAGGAGGAAGTTGGAGAGGAGTTGAGGAGGTAGTCCTGCTGGTGAAGAGAGTTCTGAGCTGCGAGCTTGACTCGTAGTGGGAGACTGATGTTGGGAGACATTTTCGTGACTCCGAACCTCTGATAGCACTCTTAACACGTTGCCTTTCTCCTAGGGAACATTTGCCGATTTGTTTATATTCATCATTCGTATCATCATCGGACTCTCCTCCATTGTTTAACCACTGGTTCCTCTTCATCTTTCACTTTCTCAATCTTCTTGATGGATCTCTTGATACTTTTTAACGGCTCAACGGTGGGTTTAAATAATTAATGGAGATATTTTCCTTCGGATTGATTATCTTTTTTTGCCGCATGCAAACTTTTTTTTATCAGTTTCTTTCTAAGATCAACACCTGTAGACTTTTCTCCACTTTTTGTCCTGCATTAATAACCCAGGTTCCTATTTTTATCATACGTTCAAGGGGAAGGGGAATCGTTACACGGAGTTTCAACTTTGTCATCTTCCATGAACTCCCAAAATTACTAACGCTCGTTTTAGTGATGTATTAACGTTCACATTGTGAACTACATTTGGTTAGCATTCGTTTCACGTTGTCTTGAAAGAAGGTGTAGAAAACATTCAAACGTGAATGGGGAATGCAGTGAGAACATCCAAACATAAATGCACATATTTAAACATATTTTATTGATGTTTGTTATGTTCCCATAATGATTTGCATTCGTTTATTGTACATTTTATGATAAGTTTAACAATCGGTCTGCAGGTTGGTACGATGGCAATGCTTCCAGTTATTTGAGATGGGGTTAATGATGAAGGGTGAGGAGGGGAACACGTATAATTTACATAAAATTTGGTAGCAACCAGACTGAGGGTTCAGAAAGTGGAGATATGAAGGTCCCATGGGAGTCCATAGGGAGACCAATCAGAAAGTGAAGAGGCTCAAAATAAAGCATTGCCTCCATTTCGTACAATTTACAGGAAATTTGTTAGAATTTGCACACCCTAACTGGGAAGGGGGTCACCAAACATCTTGTGGATTTTACGCGATAGAATTTACACACCCTGATTAGGGAGGCAATAGAAAGCGGGGGTCACGAGGAGGGAAACGGTCATTTTTTTAAACAGTCGCCCTTATCACGTAGAATTTATGTAAAATTTGGTAGAATTTAAGCATCTCAACTGAGGAGAGTGTGACTTCTCATGGGTGGGGCGAGGTAGTACGTCAAAAAGTGGAGGTCGCAAAGGGATCAGTTAGGGGAACCACCATTTTAAAACAAAGTTCTCCCACCTTGAACAATTTATGTGAAATTCGGTAGAATTTACATAACTTGGTTGGGGAGATGTCAAAAAAATGGAGGTCACGACGAAGAGTCACATGATTTTTTTCTAAATGGCATCTATCTATGGGGATGGCCACCTTGTTTTTCAAAATGGGGACTGCCAATGGAGACTGCCATCTTGTTTTTCAAAATACGTCTGTTTATGCAGTAGCCATTTTAGATTCTTGGTAGAATATTTATGGAATTTGGTAGAATTTCACACCCAGCATGGCGATGATGCCACTTGTGATCACCGAGGTGGGTAGTGACGTCACTCTGGTAAAGAGGCAATGTTGTCAATTCCGGTCATGTGACGGGGGAGGGGTTGAATTTACAGGAAATTTGGTAGCACATTCATGGAATTTGGTGGAATTTACACACTAGGTCTGGGGCGATGATGTCACTTCTGGTCACTGGGGAGGGGAGCGAATCCTGTGCTGATTACATGGTTATTACATGACATTACATTTTTGATTACATGGTCCAATAATTTACTATACCGGCTACTCAAAATCAGTGCAGATAATACTATGTTTGTATACAAAACCTCGTACCAACTGCAGTCGAAACATATTGAGAACAATATATTTGTAATCGACGAATTGAGCTTCAAAAAATATTACGTATTGTTTTAAAGGAACATCTTCTTCCACTGTAAAGATAACCTGAAAATAAATAAAAATAAAACAAAAAAACTAATAAGTAGTGGAGGTCAAGTTGGGGGATGAGATGAAAAAAACTGCTTGCAACTTCCACTTTTCATACAATAGTACCATAAATAATCGTCTACATTTCATATTTTTCGATTAAAAGTAATAATGTGATGAAAAATGTATAATTTTACGAAATTGCATTGGTCCCTTTTTTTGTATGTATTTTTACTATCAGTTCTGTAAACTTGTACGCCCCAACCCGTTCAAAAAAAATTTATTTTCTTGGCTGTAACTCCCCCAAATTGTTTTTTGGACGTCATTTAGGGCCGCCATTTCGAATATTCAAAATGGCCTTGGTGAATTTATTGTTCTGAATATTCGTAAACTGTTTATATTCAATACACTGAAAAGATTTAGAGAATGTAAGTAGAAAAACGTATTTTGGACGCCATTTTGGTGTGCCACTATGAGTTTTTAGCAACTGGTGTTAAATCAAGTATATAGGTCGTTCAGCCTTATTTCAAAGATTAATACTCCAAATTTCACTCGCAGAGCACTGCGCGTTTTGCTCTTACTTCATAAACGGCTTTGTGGATGCCATTTTGGGCCGCCATTTTTAATTTCTATAAAAGTTGAATGGGACCTTTTTTATGAATATGTTACTTTGCATACTCCTAACCAGGTTGTGTTCAATATGAAGAATGACTTAGAAGACGTCAAAACCCCTTTTCGGACGCCGTTTGGACTTTCAGCAACAGGTAGACATTCAAATACATACGTCGTTCAACCTTATTTCAAAGAATATTCCTGCCAAATTTCGTTTGAATCCGTTCATGCGTTAGGCCATAACTGCAGAAGAAACAGACCGAGACACACATAGTCGCATTAAGTGCCAACTGTCGAGGTAAAACGGAACTTTTTTCACCTAACACTCGGTCAAGTACGACTTACGCCAGGTACTCTCACCGCAGTTGGATTTGGCCTACACTCATTGTCGGTGGTTTGGTCATTCGGTGTCGCACTCATTCGGTGTCACATGGTTGTTCCGACTTCTTATTCCATCCTTTGTTACAGAGTCGTTTGGAAGAGAAGCTGTTGGTTTTGTTTTCCGGATCCAGGGCAGTTGAGTCATTATTCGCAGAATCTTATTTTACTAAAGCAATGCTAAAAGGCGTTAATATCCGGCATGAACATGAACTGGCGTTGAGTTTGGAGACGATTTACACGATTCTACTTCAGTAGGCCTTGGCTCCAAGAAGCCGTGTCTTTCCCAGCTTCACGTTCGTGGACCGTCCGTCGCTTCTGGTTGGACCATTCCTTCCCGAATTGTTTAAGTATGTTACACAACGTAGAATTTTAATAAAAATTCTTTCTTATTTAATTTCTTGTGACTGAAGGAATTTCCTACCGAAAAAATAAGTATCAGCTATACGGTAATTTAAAAATTAGCTTGACCGTTAGTATCGGGAGATAAAACCTCGAAAGTAGTTGATACTAAAAAATCAGAACGACTTCGTAAAAGTAGTAGTGTTAGTGCAGCTAATAATTATTTTTTATGCCATGAAAATGCATTACCTGTTATTTATTTAGCAGTTTTCTTCCCTTGCTTGCTCAGTCCCTAGCGATGAAAAGTTGGCTTTCCTGCCGGGCTCGCAGCATTCCTTTATAATTGCGCATGCGTCAGCATCAGCCACAGTATATAAGTGCTTGAGCCCACGCATTAGCCATCTTTCTTCCTACGGCATCACGTCGAGTGGTTGTCCTTTTTGGCTCTCCCGTTGTCTCCGGTCTCCTCTTCATTTGGCTGTCTGATCATGGTTTCAACACACCCTTTGGCCCATGCGGTGCTTCTTCGCCACGGTCCCCACTGAAGACAGGCCTTGTCGTGTCTTCTATGCCGGACCACGGTCCCCCTTCAGTTCATCGTCAGGCTCCGGTCACCAGGGCCACGGCCCATAGTCCCCTTGAATTTGGCAATCAGCTCGGCCACGCATTTCCAGGCCCCAGCGCTCGGCCTACAGCCGTGTGGTGGACCGCATTTGCTGTCTGCCTTTCTACTTAATGACCCGCTGTCTCCAGCCTGGTGGCCAATGATGGTCGGTTCCCCCCTTTCTGCCTTCACCAAGAAGTCACTCTGATTTTCGACACTGACCTGCACCCGTGTACTGCAACACGAACAGCAAGGCGCACGGTCGACCAGGTGACCGAGAGCCCGCCTACCAGTTCTTCATTTCTGTTGCTGTCCCATCAGTTATGGTCCCACTATTCCCTCTCCCATGGATGGACGGGGTTTCACCTTTTACAGCGTTCCTTTGCTCGGCACTGCAACACGAGCATCTGTACATCCCCACATCCACCTACTGTTACAACTGGACTTCGTGAGTCTGGGCGACCGTGACTCACCGACCGAGGACCGGCGCTTGGGCCCGGGGCCTTCCTTCGTGGGTCACGGTCCACTGCCCGACTTTTGCTTTGCAGACGCTTGCTGTTTCCACGGATGACGGTGTCTACGGCCGGTGTTATCTTGCCAACTTCTGGAACATTGCCAGCACCACCACCTTCTGTGTATTGGTTCTGCGCAGCCTCCTTAGGTTATAAGCCAAGCCATTGGCCGTCATTTATTCTTTCTTATCCAGGTCTCGACCATGTTGGATGTGCTGTGTACTACTCTTGCGATCCACCTTCTTCGGCGACAGGGCTCTCTGGCCACGGTCCCCTCAGCCTTTATCCAAGCCACCGGTCGGTCGGCACCTGTTTACTGATAAACATTCGGCCCGTTTACTCCCTTCACGATTTACGACTCTGTCGTCCATGCTTCCATCTTCGTGATTCCAGTGTCTCCTGTCCCCTATTGTCGTCCTTCAGTGTCATTCGCTGTAACCTACAGATTGCTCTGTGGTCTCTCACTCACGACCTCTAGACTTCAGTTTTCGATCGTTGTCAGGCTCTTATCCCTTGCATCAACTAGGTAACTCCGTTGTGTACATGCATCAATGCTTCTTCAAACTCGGTCTACGGTCCTCTCGGGCCTCAATCCACAGTCCCCCACACCCAGGGATCTGCTAGGAATGATCGAGGGGACTGCAGCGACGTAACATAAACTTCTGCTTTCGTCAGTAACTCCTGCCTCTTGTCAACAAGAACTTGACTATTGTGTCTTCAATAATCCGTTTGGTCCAAGACTCAACGTTTATTCAAGCCATGGTCCATGGTCCCCTCAGACCCACCCAAGGGGCCCGCGGTATCATCCTGTGCCACTCCAGGACTGCTACTGTTAGTCAGGCGACGCTTCTTTCACAAATTCGGATCATCCCTTCAGGACGTTGCAGACTTCTTCTGGCCCTGCTGGTATTTCGACCTTTTTGGTTCGAAATGGAAGGGGGGACCGACATAGCCTCTACTAGGCTCCTCTCTTTTACCAGCTCTCCAAGACTGCTCCCATCCAGCGGCATAAGAAGTGGTGAGCCAGTCCTCATCAGCTGCGCCACTCTGGGCCCCACCAAGCTTGGTCTATTTAGGACATACCGAATGTTGTCATATCGCCATGTCTGCTTCAGTCCCCGATGGGTCCCCACGGTCCCCACCTATCTTCCTCGGCCTCACCCACGACTTCAAGAATTACACCTTCTGTCTTTCCGAAAGTATCTCTCCCACCAGCTCCTACAACAATGCCACCAATGTTCTCAACATCGTGCAGATCTTCGGAAACAGGCTCGATCACTCCATTCGACCGACCCCTCTCTGCCTTCCTCATCGGGTTCTTCCACTTCGATCCCTCCCTCACGTAAAAAGGAGTAGATCTTTCGTCCTGTCTCGCAGTCCCACCTGCTCATCTGGCTACCAGGGCCAAGACCGTGTCAACCTCAGGCATGATGTCCAAGAACATCATTCGTTTACAGTCCCATTTGTCTTCTATTGCTACATCTTCTGTGCTTCCGGAGGCATCCCTTCAGACTTCTATGTCACGGTCTTCAGCCCACCGGTTCCACCGGTCAAGTGCCATCGGTTACATCAACAAATCGAGTCCAGTCGCCTGTCCCATGTTTACTCAGTTCGCGATCACCGGTCGCTCAGGTGCTGACTGCACTGCCAGCTCCTTTACTGACAGGTTCCACACCTACTATTCAAGATTCGTCACCAAGGGATGTTTCCTGTGCCTCCTCGGTCTCCGGTCCTGCCAATTCAAGCTTCTGTGACCCTCCTCAGTTCAGGACCTTCCCTGTCCGAAGCATTCCATTCGTCCAGGATACAGAACAATTCTGAGTCTTCCAGCATTCTCTTTATGATTCCAACCCCTGTGAAATCCACAGCCTTGCCTCCAATTCCACCCTTGTCCCAGCAATCAACCACGTAGCCTTATTAATATCACGTAGTTCGAATCGAACCCCCCCCCCCACCTTTGCGATGGTCACCTTGGACCAGTTCATCCAGCAGTCATACAAGCAAGACTAGTCCTGCGAAACCGCTACGGTCTCCTCGCGGGGCAACGGGACGTCCTGTGGCGTCTCTAGAATTGTCCATTCCGATTATCATTGACGATCCCTTCATTCAACTGTGATTCCGTCTTCGTCTTCATCTGATCTGCCGTCCATCGTTCCCTTGTTTCTTCGGTCGCTGTCCCATGCTTCATACCTAGCACCAAACCCCTTCTCAAGGCTTGGTCGGCAGCTTCCTCCACATTGAACTTCAACACATATCAGCTTACAGCATTTGGCAGTTTGACACGGCCGCCACATTTTGTTCCTGTGCTACATGTTTGTGCAGCCTCTTCATCCACGCTTCTACTGTGCACAGAGTGTCAACAAACACGACCAGCATGGCCGTCAGCTTCCGGGCCTTGCCTGAGGAATTCTAGCCATTGCAACCGGTCGCACCTTTTCCGCGACTTCTTACCGTCAAGCCGTTTTTCGTTTTCTGCACGGTCGCACATTTTACGGTCTCCTGCAATACGCAGACCTCCACAATTTCTGCACTTTTTCTTTTCCGTCTTCCTTCTTCACCATAAGGGAGGCACACAGTCAACAACAAGTTCCATCCTCCTGTGGTCCGCTTCAGCCCACGCTGCGATCCCTTTCAATAAAACCGGAGTAACCGCCTTTTCACCATGAACATGCTGTAGTTCAAATTCCACGATGACTCATCTTCGCACAACTGCCGCTGCTCTCCTTTTATATGATGTTTTAATATGATTACAAGAAAAAAAAAAACGCACACAAGACAAAAGAAGGAAAAGGTGAGAACTCTCTTTGCCATGAACATGCTGCGGTTCGAATTCCTCTGCGAACTCATCCTCACACTACTTACACGCTGCTTCTTGTCTACTGTGGATCTCTAGGTTTTTCACACACAAAAAAAAAACACAGATGAAGGAAGACGGGAATTCTCTCTGTCCCCAATCATTACCATCTGGACCACGATCCTACTGGAACGTTCGTCGAACTCACGGTCCCGCATGCGACTCCTCACGACCTTCAGCTACCTTATCCACGTCTTCCTGTTCTCCCGGTCAACGGTCCCCTACGACATAATCGTCCCAGACCCTCCTAGATCTAACTGACACACGCCTCGTCTTGGACCCTCCTAGACTTCATCGTCACCTTGAGGTAATGCGTTTTTGATATTTCTATTTATGTACTGAACCCA
>JAHWFP010094244.1:39895-50403 GCA_023313725.1 Lithobius niger | reverse complement strand
CTACAAGTAAGTGACTTGATTACAACCCTATCACTTTGAGCCTATTTGCAATGATAACGTGTGGAAAAAGATGCAAGATCCTGGAAAATCACCAAATAAGCCGGAAGATTCGTGGGATCCTTGTCGACGTTCCAGGTGATGCCGTTTTGTTCATGCACTCCGCTATGGAATGTGGGAATTGTGACGCCGCGCGATTCAAAAGGGATTTCTCTAGCACTTATAAGCATGCATCGCCAATTAAACAGATGTTTTAAAACTTTCGTCTGGCTTAAGCACTAACTAACACGTATTGACGTCAGATACTTCTTAACATGAATTCCAGTATCTTACTTAACGACAAAATAATTCCAAGTTGAAGGGTTTACCACTTAAAAAATACAAATTTTACTCGCAATTTATCGACAAGAAGCTAGACCGAAATTAAGGACTTACTTTTCGTCTTGTCTCCACCGAATCCTTGTTTGACGAAAATGCAATTTCAGTAATGAAAACACCTCAATTTTATAATCTTAACAATCCCGTTCAAATTAGACATTGATTAAAATAGTTGCTCATCTTAAGCACTTAGGTTTATCTCCGATTTAATAGTATATTAATTCTATTCAGTAATGCTCACAAGTCACCTAAAGAGAATTGTTCAGCATTCAAACGAGCCATCAACGTAGCCAGTACACTGTTACAAACTTCCGTAAAATTGCGAAACTGATAATTTGTTTCCAGCACGTACGTCGTATCATAATTCTTCGGATGCATTGTACGATAAGAGATACGAACATGAGTTTCAAATTGTAAAGTACAGTTGACATGACACGCTAGTGCACAAAACCAATACTCCTTCAGATCGAAATTAAGTTGTGGGTCGGGGAGGGACACAGTAAAGCCGTCACTGATAGACGTGATACCCCACAAACACATGAAAACGCTCTTCATTTTAATTTTCAGCCGATATATTTCGGTCTTGATCACATACAATGAACGTGGACACATATGAGAATAAAAACAACACCTTAAAAGCATAAAATACAACCAATGTTACTCACAAACGGTAAACGGGAAAAAATTCAAAGAAAAAATCCACGGAAAATAAATCCAGGAATAAAAATCCAGAAGGAAAATATCCAGAGGAAATAAAATCCAAAGAAATAATCTAACGGAAAAAAAAATCCTATGTAATGTTTTTTAGTTCAGTTTTATTCTTTTAATGCAAAAAAACGGAGAAATGATATCGATGAAAAAGTGGGGGAAAAAAACAGTAGTGCTGCAGCAGCAGGACTAGCAAGGCCCCATGGAGTCGCTGATTGCTAGCCTAAAAGGGGGACAGCAACGAATATTTGCAGGTAAAATGTTGGAGGAGAACGGTGCGGCAAAAATGGTGTGGGGAACGACTTTCATAGCGCTTTGGCTAACTACGGAATTTTGTCAGGGACGTGGTAAAATACTAGAGCAAAATAATAGATATCTACAACCGGTTGGTTTTTTTTTCAGTGTTAAGGCGTATTTTCACAATGGTCTTTCACAGCTAAAAGCTAAAAAAAAAATTTGAAATTTTCACAGATCGTCGGTTTTCACTGCCTGCCGATTCGTAACGAAGCGGTCTGTAATGTGAGTGCAGAAGTTACTGAGACAACAGTTTCTTAAAAGAGAATTTTTTCGTGTTATTGTCACGGATTATTCGACTGCGTGCGTATAATCAAACGATGTCATAGATACACATAACATAACATTTTGCTCCATGGCAACCATAACACTTTTGCCATCGCACTAGACTAGGAACAACTTCTAGATGCGAGATGTACGTTGCAAGTATATTAAATTGTTGGTACGTTAGCAAAAAAGTTGGAAACTCTGATTTAGGGAGGCCTTTTATATTCCAGGACTTGTAAAGTAAGGAATTCCGACAGATTGTCATTAACAGGCCGCAACACCTGGAATACATATTGTGATTTTCATATTATGATTTTCAAGGTTGGACAGAAGTGTTAGGAAACAAAGAGATTTTATGACTAAAAAAAAGCAATAAGTCGCTTTGAACGAGTTTCGTAGCACTAACAAAGAAGTACGAAATAACCTTACATTAACAAAATGCGGGGAAAAAATGAACTAAAAAATTCTATTGGATATTTATTCCGTGGATTTTTTCCTTTGGTTTTTTTTCTTTGGATTTATTTTCTCTGGATTTTTTCCGTTGATTATTTTTCCTGGATTTTTTTCCGTGGATGTTTATCTTTGGATTTTTTTTTCCTAGATTCATCACAAACAGGTTATTAAAATATAAAAAAGCGAGCGAAAGCTCAAGTCAATAAGGGCTCGTTTACGCAACGAGACCTTCTCGCTCGCCGAAAGCTATTTGCTTGGCAACCGTTATTTATTTACCAAGAGACTCCGGTCGAGTCCCGCTACTGACCGATAGACGGATGTTAAAAAAAAAATAGTTTCATGACTAAGAATCAACCCTAACTCTTTCATAGGTAATTTTCAGGTCCTTCTAGGGCTAAAATGTTACCATTTGTTATCGAATTCTTCCCGCCCCCCCCCCCCCTCCCTCTTCTCCCCCCTCCAAACGCACGAGCCGTGATTGCTTCATGTAGGGAAAGACGCGCAATTTGTAAGTTATCTACAGATTTCAGCATCTCATCCTCTTCTAATAGTTGCATGTTTGCCAATGTATTCTGCCGTTCGATGTCAGATTCACACGTATTTATGAAAATTATGGAAACTAGCTGTACCCGCGCAAATCAATTGCGCATGCGCTAGCGAAATACTATATTGGGCAGCATTTCCGCACAATTTGGAGATTTTTTAAAATTGCAAATGGTAGGCAGCGCCTTACTAGAAACATGACGAGGGTACTAGCACCTTTTTTTCAACTATAAAGCGTTCAGCTGTTTACTAATATGTTGTCAGGCAGCTAAAAACTTATTTTTTCTTTAGATGTTTGAAAACAGCCAAACTTTTCTGTGTAAAGTGGTTGCCTTGGTGATAACGTGTTGAGTAAGTGGAGAGGATACTAAGAGTAATGCTAGTATAGCAAACTAATTTCGGGAGAAAGCAACGACTTAACAAGCGAAATACGACCGGAAGCACCCTTTCTAGTAGTCAGGCAAAACCTAAATTTTAAATGTATCATTCGGCAAAAAAAATACCTCAATATTTCTCTGGCCTAGGTAAATTGCCTTTTTTACAACCCTCCACTGCCGACCACAAGAACTTGGCGTCGCACGTCACGCATCTCCCGGCTAAGGACTATATCTAATGAAATGGGCAAAACCAAACCTGTGCTCCATGCCATTTCGTGGAACGATCCTTACCTATATTAAACGTTATTACTAAATTTTACGCTTACGCGTTATGACAATCACTGGAACTCACGCTGATCGCCGTTATTGATAAATTGTCTCACGTTCGAAGTCATTATTTGTAATCTTTTACGTTGTTCAGTTCGATCTGAGAAGCGTTTTAGCCTCGGTGCGACGCGTGGTAAAAGTCCCCGGCCATCACCGGAAGTTAGATATTGAGTTATGAAGCACAGGGACTTGGCGTCGCACAACACACGCCGCGCGGATAACGACTATTATATATGGAATGAAAGGGGCGAAACTATACCCGCGCCAGAAACCGTTTCAATCCGTACCTTTATTGAACGTTATTATTAAATTTTATGCTTGCCGCAAAGGCTAAAAAGCTTCTTAGATCGCTCTGGACAACGTAGTGGTGCAAATAAGAACTTCGAACGTGAGACAAGTTATCAATAAAGACGTTCAGCTTGAGTTCCAGTGATTATCATCGCGGGCAAGGTTAAAATTTAATAGTAACGCTCAATACAGGTCTGGATTGAAACGGCTTCTGGAGCTGGTATGGTTTCGCCCCTTTCATCACATCTATCTATCTACATACTGTACTATATATTTCGCCTATAGGAGCAGACTTAAATTGTGAGCAGACTTGATGGAGGCATTGTTAGGGAGGATTAAACAAACGAAGCTTCAACAATCAGCAAGAGGGCGAGCGGGTTCATTCTTGCCACGGTAGCAAAGAAAAAGGGCGAGCAGCCGACAATCAGATTAACTTAAACATAGGGTTACTTGCTTACTGAATGCTGGATTTCTCATGGCTTTTTTAGCTTTCAGTTAAATATACGCATGCGACTTTTCCGGGGCTGCACCAAAGGGGAAATGTCACGGGGTGGTGTTTTCGGGAGGTGTGGGAGAGGGTGCCAGAGCAAGTGTGTGTGTCGGGCAATGCGCGCTACCGAAGTGAATTGTTTCAAAGGATTAACTTAAACATGGGATTACTTGCTTACTGTATGCTGGATTTCTCAATGATAGGGTTTTTTTTTTAGCCTTTACTCAAACACACGCCAGCGACATTTCCGGGGCTGCACCAAAGGGAGAATGTCACGGGGCGACGTTTTCGGGGAGGGGAGGCGGGCAAGCGTGTATGGGGTGGGGGGGGGGACACGTATGCGAATCCGGGAGGGGGCAGGAGTGTGGGGATTGGGGATTAAAGTAATTGTGGGGGAGAGGGCATATGTGCGGGAGCCATTCACATGTTCGGGCTTCGGTTTGATAAATTTAAAACCAAAGACCAAACACCTGAAGGGAGGCGGGGGGGGTGCGCAGCATGCGGACGGGCACAACTAGTTACTTCAATAATGCTGACTATTACAGCCGAGTTGAATCAGCGGGAATTAGCTAGATAACTAGTATATAATAGTCCTTATCCGCGCGGCGTTTCATGTGCCGTGCCAAGTCCCTGTGTCTTCATACCTCAATGTCCGGCTTAATTTGTCTGGCTAAAAAAAAAATATTTGGCAACGTACTAAATTTGCTAAAACTGGAAATAAACATGTCTGCTTTAACAAAGATTTTATTTGTCGAAACATCAGTAATTACCAACCGGGAATTTGTTGATGAATGTCAAAGAATGGAGATTTACTGCAGCAGTTTTAATTTCATAAACCAATTAATGATGGTAATAACACGCAACATTTGGGAGCACAATACGTCAATCATGTGGAGTTTTCGAAGGCAAATTAATATGACCTGACTACAAGTCCCGTTGCGTTATTGTTACCGCATTAAATATCTTTCGATTTGGTGGCGGGGGCGGTGAGGGCTGCCATCGGCACGGACCAATCAGAGCTCGGGGGCTGGGTGATTTGTGGGCGGACAGCGTCCGTAGGGAGGCCAACCACTCAACAACGCGCGCCCGCCTCCCTCCCTCCCTCACTTTAACATACTTGAATGGCACAACATGACGTCATTCCATGAAATGATACGCGCAGCGCTTTGCTGCAGCACATTGTATTGCAGGGAAGCTGAGAATCGGGGAGTTTTGTGTTTTGACGCTCTTCACCATTTTTTTAATGAAAATGTGTGGACTATAATTGAATCGCAAATGTAAAAAAATCGTGAAGTTACGATTTTACACGTTTTGACTTACAACCTGGAATGTGCGCAACTTTGTTCGCACCATCAACCACCCAAATATGCAGACTTTATGAAGGACAAAAAAAAATAGAAAAAAAAAGCAAACAAGTTACTCGTGAAAAAAGTACCAAGTCAGGGCATTTATCTGTTGTATGCCGATGGCAGTACAAATCTTCATAAGGTTAATCTGGTAAAACGGTAGTAAGTCGGCAAAAAAGGAATTAAGAATTTTAATTTTGGAGCTACAGATTAATTTTGATTAAATTCTTTAAATTGAGAAAATTTGAATTAAAAAATTGTAGAGCCTAAATAATTGGACCACTGGTGTGACAGTTTAACCCCTAATTCAATTACTGGTTCTATTTTTTTTAATATTCATGACTTTAAATAAATACAAAAAAAAAAAAAAAAAAAAAAAAAAAAATCACAAACCTGCACCA
The DNA here is from genome assembly GCA_023313725.1 of Lithobius niger. Lineage (NCBI taxonomy): Eukaryota > Metazoa > Arthropoda > Chilopoda > Lithobiomorpha > Lithobiidae > Lithobius > Lithobius niger. Next base: position 44,534 of record JAHWFP010094244.1, on the reverse strand, counting down.
CGTAGCACTGATACTAGCACCCTCACAACCCCCCCCCCACCCCCCCCCCCCCGGGGGCGGGGGGGGGGGGGGGGGGCCAGATGCTGACGTATTTTTATAAATTTCTTCTGTGAAAGTGTCAAGTTTGAGGTCCAAAAATGACTTTTTCCTTCTCCCCAGGCGATAAATAATGACTGGCCCCTAAGCAGTCTTTATATAGTCTAGTGATTTAAAAACAGTTTGAAGTGATTAGGGAAAGAACAATATTTTAATACCAACCAGGAAATTACAACGAGAAAAAATCCATTAACAGAAATTTCAGTTATAACTGTGAAATCTGAAAAGGCCCCCATGGCAATCTACGGGAGGGCCCATGTGCCAGTGGCACCCAGGCACTATGGCCAGTCCGGGCCTGAGTATGGCTGACAAATAAGATAATTGAAAGAGTAAAACAAGCCATGCAACGAAAACAACACGAAAAAATAAGTAGTACAGTAAGCCACCTTTATGCACTTACGTTTCGTCAGAGTGGTGTGACCAGGTTTCGAATTGGTGACCCAATCCGTCCCCAGGTCGATGTGGAGGATGAAATAAATCCGCACAAATCTCTGTTAATTCTATAAGAGAAGGAGGGAAACAATCAAAACTGCGAGATAATCATGCGCTAGAAATAATACGCAACTTATTCGATTCTGGGTTATCCAATCCGACGAAACGTTAAGTGTATACCGCTGGCTTACTGTACTTCGGTATTTCTAGTGTATGGTTTTCGCCGTTGTTTGTTTTCCCTCTGTCCTTTACGTAATTTACAGAGATTTGACAAGTAAGATTCTGTCCTTTGATTTCCTAAGTCGTGGGATCAACTTCCAACTCAGTCACTTCGATATTCACGTTTGAATGGCTACAGCCATAAGCTGGACTCAGTATTTATTCACTATTAATAGTTTTGTCGAAGGCTTCTTACTCCGGGGCAATAAAACCAAATGGATTAGCTGATTAGAATCAAGCATGATCCACGCTTAAGGCTGTGTTGGTGCTGTACAGAGGAAATGGGAACATGGCTAATTAGTTTCCGGGATTTCTCGTAAGTATTCAATTAAAAAACTTTCAATCGAGTTTGAAACGTACCCTGTTCCAAAATGAGTTGTGTTCTTCATACTTCTTATTTTACGTAATTCTCTACGGATATCGTTTTATTTTTCGATTCATTAAATTCCCATCTTCTAGTCTGAGCGTTGTTAATGATTGTAATGACGCGTCAACCAAAGGTTTCTCAAACGCAAAACACCATACGTCATAAATGGTTTATTTTTAACTATACACTTGTTAAGTAAGAATGGAGTTTCTACCACTATGCGATGAAAGTTCAGCGTGTTCCTAATGAAGTAGTAGTTTTGAGGAGAAATGCTGAGTAAGGTAATAGCCGGTTTTTAATGACGCTCCAATAGTAGAAACTTGAACTCGACAGATAAAATGTTGTGAAAATGCATTAAATGTTGTATGAAACCGACGTCTGCATTTAAAGGTGTCAAAAAGAATTGAGATATGAAAAATTATTTCACGCCTGAAGGGATTAGTCGTCATTCGAAAAAAAAATACAAAATAAGAATTCAGTAATTAAGCTGTTATGTCGAGACGAAACTTGTGCAGACCATGGCGAGTAACTAGAACCATTAAATATGTGACATAATAAGCAAACGGATTTTCAAACAAGTATTTAAAAATTTTAAAAACTAGGGTTACTGATCTCCACTTGCATCTCTTTCGCATCAACAGATTACTTTTAGAGCCTCATTTTGGTTAAAGGAAAAATAAATCCCAACGCGCATCGTGAACCTTGCGAGGGGCTCCCGGGGACCCCAAAAAAACCACGCCCGGATTTCCCGTAAGGCGCAGGACCGACGGGGTGCAGATCGAGTAGTTGGGTAAACATTGAGAGAAAATGCAGGAGAGAGAGAGAGAGAGAAATTGATGTATGTACATGCACAGTTACGGTTCGGAAGTGACACACTTATTATCTTGTTCTGTCTTTAATCACTAAATCTCTCTCTCTATATATATATATATATATACATTTTTTTTTTATTCCAAAGCCTGAAAAAGTATAAAACAGTCGCGTATTTTCTTACTAAAAACAAAAAACAAGTAGTGACTGATTATTTTTAAAAAGTTTGAACTTCACATTAATTAGTTTGTATGTAAGCACACCCACTACGTAGTTCGTTTTTTATTTGAGAATAAGTTGATGTTTTGGTTTCGCACCACCAAACACCTGCTTTTTGCTTGGCAACGTTAGTATATCTACCCCAAAACAAAACTTGTTAAGGATTCCCGCCAAGCTTTTCGGCCGTGTGAAGTCATGATATCAAACGCCAAGCTCTTTCGCCAAGCTAATCCCACCGACTAATAGTTCAAGGGTTAAATGGAATATATGAAAATTGCGTACTGCGCAATTTTCAATTATTTCATTTAACGTTCGGAGTCTTATTCGGTGGGATTAGCTTGGCCAAAGAGTTTGGCGTTTGATATCACGAATTCACACGGCCGACAAGCTTAGCAGGAATCCTTAACAAGTTCTGTTTTGGGGTAGATATTGGACGTTTTGGGTCAAAATTGATGAAATCCATTTGTTTTGCTTAGCAATTATGGAATGGAAACACCAATCTAGTTTTCTGCATGGTCCATTTTTGTTTGGGGCTTTTGTTTCATTTTGAGGAAAGCAGTCACCTTTTTTCATATGATTAGTACTTTTATTAGAACATTGAAACAATAGTAGTAACTCCTTACAAACGCACGGATTTATTTAATGTTCAGTGTACTGGCGTTTGCTGAATAGCATTATTTCCTTATTGGCATTGTTTCAATGTTTTATATTGTTAAGAAACATTGCTCAAGGAGCTGCTTGTACAAAGGAAACTATCTATATACAAACCAAAACACTTTTTCTTCAGTCTACGTCTTGCAGCTGGCTTTTGCTTATTGGCCATAGCTGCATAATAACAATGTTTAAAATAATGTAAAACATCCAATTTGGTCGTTTAGAGGTCCCTAACCCTTGAATCACTTGACCAATTAGAAGAGGCTTTATGAAAAGGGTTCATCTCCCGACTACCAGTAAAATTAGCTATCAACCAGCTTTATTCACTGCATGGAAAAATTTATTTTCGTGATACAAGAATTGACGTTACTAGTAGCCAGTAGTTAGTAATTAGGCAAATATCAACGTTAACTTATTCACGTCGGCTGTGTCATTAATAGTCACTTGTTAGTTGTCATGCGATCAAAGTCTCCCGATGAAACAAGTTTCTGCATTTTCTGTCGCGTTGTTATTTATCCTCAGAGAGCTGAAAACAGCCAAACTACCTTAGCTGTTCACATTTTGTGATCGCCATGCACATGTATATTTTAACTGGATAGGTGTTATGGTTTATCATCTTGGTGGGCGAAATACTAGCGTGTGTCATGAGAACGCTTTTTTGTTTGTTTATTTAATTTTTTTTTTGTCGTTTTTTTATTTGTAGTCGTTCGATGTTCATTACGTAGTTATTAAGAGTATTAAAATGCAAATGACCTTTTTCTCAGTTTAAGCAAAGCATTCATTGATAAGTAAACAGAGTAAATTCCTAAGCGTAAAAAAGTACTAAAATTTACTTACATTTCCAATTAGAGGCGTTCGCTTTAAAGAAATCTTTGGTCGCGCAATCGGAATTCATGGTTGTCTGTATCAATTGCAGCATGCTTTTTCCAAGCGAGGGCAGATGGAACCGTTTCCGTTTCGCCCTCCGTTGTTTCCTGAATGCTGGATATAGCCGACGTCTCTGTTGGTAAAATATTAAGTTCTTCGTATAGTCAGTTGGCTACTTTTATTAAAATTAGTATTACTTAGCACTAATGAGTATTAAAGACTTCAACTCGTATAACAACTTACAGTAGTCATTAACCAAACTCGAAGTAGCCCATAGCAACTGTTCTTTTCTGTGTATACTCATACCAATTTTATTTGAAACACTACACAACATTTCAAAATTGTCAGGATCTAGTTTTCAACCGAGAATATGACAACCCCCACAGTATTGCTGTGTCGACTGAACTTGCTATGTTTACTGAACATGAGCAATATTCATTTATCATACTCAGCAACTCGATTTCTAACAGTATTCCTTGCTTTTCGTTTTGGAAGCAAGGATTCTGTAAGAATAACCCCCCCAAAATTAAGGTTTTGTTTTCTTTTTTTAAAAAGATTATTACGAGCCAGCGGACGAGTTGGCAGAAGAACAGTGACGGACTGGGTCGCCATTTCGAAGCCTGGTCATGACATTCGTAAGTGCATAACCATAGCTTACTGTACTACGTGATTTTCAGTTTATGAGTTTAAATAACGACCTAATTAAGTCCGTCTTATTGCGATCCATTAAGATTCACAAAAGCTCACCAACGACAAATTCACATGTACATTACGTAGTATCGAAAGAGTTATACAATTTCCCAGTATTTAGCAAGAGTCACCAAAATAACCAAGACAAAACTCACCAAGATTTGCGATGTTCACAAAGCCGTACAAATGTTCGTTAGAAATAACCAAGACTCACCAAAAACAATGCTATAGTGTCCGATTGGCCCATCAGGACTACGGCGGTAAGCAAGTAAACCCCCCCCCCCC
>JAHWFP010094244.1:21166-39795 GCA_023313725.1 Lithobius niger | reverse complement strand
CCTTTGGTTTATTCTCCCGCCCTCAACGATAAATCTGAATTACGGAATCAGAAAGAAAACGATAAAAACTTCTGTGTTTCAGTTACGCAATCATGGTTCATTATTGAATTAATAAACAAAAACGGAAAGTTAAATGTTAAGAAAAGAGTAAGGGTCTAAAAGTCAAAACCTAGAAGGAACACGGACAAGCTTTGACAGTAAGAGTCTAGGTGTAAATTGTGCCAGTAGATGTTGGTAATTACCCTCACTACCCGGTAGTATGCTTAATCATTTAGCTTAACCATGTACGATATTACCAAATGTATTTTTCGCGTTGGTAATTCCATTCGACCCCAGTTTAAGTAGAGATGATTTTTCTCAATCACTCGTGATATTCCTCATCTGATAATATCACGTGGCACAAGCAATCGGAGTTTTTAAAGTTCGGAACGCAACGTCGTGGTCATCGAAAAACGATAGGTAAGGTCATTAAATTAAAACTGGACACTTCAATGTTGTTATCTTGGGCGATACCCAATTAAAAGAAACAATTTTTTCCCTTTTACATCATAAACAAACGAATGTGGAGAGCATATTTCCCCGGACGCAATCAAGGAAAATATCTGGTGATTTAAAGAAATCAGTTACGGTGAAGGTAATCAAAAAGTAAGTGCTAACGGACGTGGAAACGAGCAATCCCGCCCGATTCCCACAACTCCCGTATTGGTTCTCGATTTCTTTGTTGCCTTCCCGCTACAATCCCAGGGTTCTTTTCAATTATCCTCTGTTCCCGCCAGACTGATTTTCAAGATTAAAAATGTAATGAAAAGCGAGGGAGGGGCCCAGAATGGAGAGAGGGGGGTGATAGTTGGAAGAAGACCCGTCTCAGCCTCGCTTTCAATTTTCACCCGATATATGATGCGGACCGAGTGTTGCGTGAAACTCCTTCCACCCCCATTCTAATTAAGACTCCTCCTTTCGTGACGTCACCGGTCCATGAAATGGCTCCGGTAATGGACTTGTTTCTCAGGGGGATGGCATTTCGTTTGAAGTCGGAAATAGATACCAAAACTAGATTAATTTCGTCGAAAAGAAATGAGGAAACGAATGGGAATAAGATAGTTGATGATCATCAATTTTTTTCCCCCGGTTTCATCCCGATTTTTGTGTGCGCGCGTTCGCTTGTTTTTCTCCATGATGCATCTCTACGAAATAGGATCTAGATCGCCCATCAGATTCGGGACGGGCCCCGGTCAGCCATTCCCGAGAGAAAACATCAACCGTATACCCGATCTGTGAGCGGGCGCGGACACGTGCGCCCAAGAAAATAATCCCCTTGGAGCGGGAGACCGAAAGTGGACGCAGACACAAACCGACAATTGTGGGGCTGCCTTACAGTCCGATTTCCCTGGCCGTATCCATGGCAACCCCTGGTCCAGCCTGCGGGCCGGTCACGTCAAATCGAGCGATTTGTTGGGGAATGAAAGCACACGAGCGCGCGCATTATGGCGCCATCAGGGTGGACGGGGCTCGAGGGACACCTCGCGCTCTCACTCTGGTCGCCTTCTGTCGTGTGCGACGCCGATTGTTATGCGGCCATAATGAAAAGGGTCCATTTGTCAGCCTGAGGGGTGGATTGGGGGGGAGGGCATCTCACTTTGGCCCTTCACTACTTGGAACCCTTTACAGGCGCACACCTCGTATCCGACATCGCATACCCAAACACCAAGCTCAAAATATCATAAAGGCTATTCACTGTTTTTGTGTTTGATTAATGCGTGCAACACTGCAAACCATCTGTGAAACACGTTTTGTGCGATGTCCAATTTTCACAGAAAATCGAAAATTTAGATTAAATTTTGAGAATGTGGATCATCAGTCATTTCCCTGACAGACAGTGATTTTGATTCTCACTCAAATTGAATGTGTCTATAATTATATCAATTTCTATATTTGGTAAAACATCTGCAACTATAAAATGTCTGAAACGTGAATTGCCACATTTTTTTTTAAATTTTAGTTATGACCATATTAGCAAGATAGTAAATAAAGCGAAAGGTAAAACTCGGCTGCAAGTTAACCTAATATGACGACCCTTACATCTGTTGCAGCGATAAGCATCACAGATTCTGCCAGAGTTTGCCTCTGACTCACTACATCCAAGATGTTGGTGCTCAGAGACAATTGAATAATCAGCTCTAATAGCACTCTCTCCCCCCTCCACACCAAAGCCACTCGCCAAACTCGTAGGTGGCAGAATTTTTATGTACGCAAGTATTCACCAGCGAAGCTGTTCGAGGCCCAAGTCTACGTGAAGACAAGGCCATTTTCACGGGCAAATGCATATCGCGTCAAATTTGCGCCAATGACATATAAAAAGAATCTTGGGCTTCTCGTAACATAACGCATACAGATAATGCCGGATTGGGATAACCCGATGATGCTGGAGGGCTGTTGTGGTTGATGCGGAAAGATGCATTTGCAGCTCAGTTATTGCCAGCCTACGTTTTTGTTTTACACCCATGGCGCTGATGTGGTGCAAAGGGAAGGGCTCAACCTTGCAAAAACACGAGATGGTGAAACCAAGTTGTCATGGTTTCAGCACCTTGCTATTTTGTGAGGTGCTGAATAAGGAAAAGCATCTTCGTCATCCTCGATTTAGGGATGCTATTTAGTGGCGCACAGGACGTAAAGAGAAAAAAGAATGAAGGGGGGGGGATGTGCACGCGCTTCAATATCCGAAATAGGACACTTTCCCTCGTGAGCTCCAACACGATTTCTGTCTGGTGAACAAGCTGTTTTTATATAAAGCTCTCTTCCTTTCTCCTCCCTTATCTAATCCGGGTCCTTGTGTCCGTCCGTGCTTCTTTCCTAAGCTTACCCATCCTGCTTGGTATTCGGCACCCCCCTTACGCCTCGCGCCCCGTGATTGACTCCCCCTGCTTTTCCATATTTCATGAATGGTTCTTTGGCTCTCCCGATGATATGGCCTTGGTAGCAAGATGGCGTTTCGGAGCTTGGCGCGAAATGAAAACTTATCGGTTGCGGTGCCCGGATGTTCGTCTTGCCAATCCCTTTAATGTGGTTAAGGGCTGGCGGGCCGTGAGCCCCTAATCGGCCAGCGCCATTGACTCTGATTGGTATGGGCTGCGCGCCACCAAGCCTAACAGCACGAGCGAGCCTAGCCTTAAGTGCGCTACGTGACGGGGTAGTGTGCGAGCCAGCGACGCTCTCATTTGGTACGTCATAAAAAAGCGCGCCGATATCAATAAGCTTTGGGCGAACGGCGGAGAGAGGGAGCGAGCGTGTCTTCCTCTCTCGGGGAATGCGCAGGCGCACAGCCCACTCGACGCCCCGATTGGCTATTAAATTTTGGCGCCGATCTTTCAATAAGCCCCGGACGGGTGTGCGGTGCGAGCGTTGCTAATTTGAGGACCGAGGAAGCGGCCTAATCCACTTAGAAAGCAAGCCGGCCTTCGAAGCGCCATTGGACGGGACGCAATCCCTCGCCCACCCGCACATCCATTCCATGAGACTGTGTGCACGTGAGCCAGAGGATAAATGGCCCTGTTGACATACTCGTGATCGAACGAACGACCGAAAAACAAGAAAAGAAAGAACGAAAGAGGGTCAAAAGATGACTTGGCCAGCACGAGAGACGTGTAATATTCAATGACATTGCCGGCGCATGATGGATGTGCGGAAGCTTACACTGCGCATGCTCGAGAAAGATGAGCCAAAACGGAAATGAGTCTCGTACTAGAGACCCAAGTTGACTCTGTGTGGATCATCCACACACTAAGGCACGTGTCGTTCGGTAACCCAACATGAAACTCGTAGCCGAGAAGGGAACACAAATATATCGTAGGCTACGTACTCACGAACGCAATACACGATGTGAAAGTTGAAGCATCCGGTCGTAGCAAAGTAACGCTACAGGGATTGTTATTCGATTTTTCAACAACATACAGAATATATAAAACAAAAAACATTTGTATAAACTCTGGTTCGAGCCTACAAATTTGATGATTACACTTCGATCAGGTATTAACCATTGTGTATTGGAACCGTCTAGGGAAGTAAACTTGCATAAAAAATGCATTTAGGGTATCATTTTATAAGTGTCATTAATTAAAATTCCATTCAGGATTCTCCAAAAAAAAGAGTAACATATTGACCAAAAAGGTGCGTCCTTCCCTCCCCCACACTAACACAAAGCCCTTGTATTCTTCAAATCCAGTATTGAATGAAGAAAAAACGTATGAGATAGCTGATGTTTGCTTGTAGGGATGGTCACCGTAGACGAGAGTGGGAGCGGTAGAAGAGGGGTTCATGGTAATTTATTTTTCGGGGAGGGGGCGGGGTACCACATTCTATTTTTTATAGTTTTGTTTCAGTCTTTAAATCGGGGAAATGACTTCCTTTTGGGTCCCTAAAATCAAAGTTTTCCACGTATCCCACTGAGCCCCGTTAAGTAGAGCCACAGGAATAAATAAAGCATTTTACACACCAACACCGCATTTTTTTTTATTTCGGGAAATGTTCGTAGCCATTGACGGCAGGGGGGGGGGGGGGGCTTTGGTTGGTCATTCCGGTGACAGAGAAAATAACAGGAACGCATTCTCACGTTAAGAGTTACAAGCGTAAGACACAGTCATTTCTCGAAAATTCTCTGCAGCCTTCAGATAGAAGTAGAAACTTGAGCGGTCGAACTGTATTGAATCATATAATGGAAAGAGAGGAAACCCAGAGAAACCAGAGGGAACTTCCACTCGTGACTGAAAACTCGCAATACTTTAGAACACATCTCGCCATCAAAGTAAAATAGGTTCACGTTTCCATCGCCTTCTATATCTTTCAGCTGCTTGTCACTATTTTAGAATTGATGTCACCGTGGTGTCATGCTCCCGTTCTCAATTCCCTTTTTCACCGCTAGGGCGTGACGGAAGGTTAAGTGTCTATCTTTACGATGATGGCAGAGTATTTTACATCTTTGGACTGACCCACGTGGGATAGGAATGGGGGGGGGGGGGGGACGGGGAGGTTCTTTTCTCGCCAACTAAGTGCGTCCACGACAGAGTCAGCGTCTTGTCACCATCCCTGTCGTCCGCCCGCACGCGCTGTCATCGCCGTCGGCCCCAGGGAAACGCGGACGCCGTGTTCGAACGCTAAGCTCCGCTCGAAAAATAAGTGATTCGAGCAAATGATGCAACGCCGTTGGGAAAAGGGAAGAAAAAGCTTCCGTTACAAGAAACAAACTGAAAGATGAGGGGGAGGGGGGGGGGGGGGAACGACACTGACGCGTTGCAAGAAGTGTGGGGAGAAGAATGACTATCTCGAGCCCTGAAATTGTTACACAGCACCGTTTGTCGTATTCGTATTCCAATAACGTTGGCCTTGTTGCATTGAAACTACGTATACCCGAGTGTCATTTTTTTTCAGTGATTTTACTATTAAAGTAAACTGAAGGAACAATTTTGGGTTTACGTAGGTTTCAGCTACTCGTTTGAGTAATTCCGCAATGGAGAGTAAGGATTTTACCAAGATACTTACATGCCATAGTGGACAGGAACACGATTACGTACATGACTTCTATACTAGTAGCCTAGGTACAGCTGTTAGGGTTCTCAGTTCTATATTTTTCTGTTCCGGACAGATACATGGCCCTTTCCATGTGGTCTTTTCTTGCTACGCTCGTTGTTCGAATCCGTAAAGAAAAACATGGATCGTCCCACTGCGTGGCATTGTAGCATGGTACCAAAAAAGAAAGTGAAATGGTCAAGCGCCCAAAATAAAGCATGTACCGACCGTGGATGTTCACCCAAGTGTTTTTTTTTTTCTTATGACAACAAGAAAAATATCGTCCTGCAATACAATATAACACTGTCCCACTGCATCCATAGGTTAATAATTGTACAAGCCTCCTACAAATTTTATTTGCTTTTTCCTATAAAGCTCCTATTACAAAAAAAAATCCTATGGTTCCTATTTTGTATTCATTGAAGTTGGCTGGGAGCCCTCTGCTGTGGTAAAAATTTCCAGCTTTAAATTTAGCATTTCAAATTTCTGATTAAACCCGTTTCAACTCATAGAAATGGCACAGGGTGGCGTTCTACCGAAAACCGGGAATATTCAGGGAATTTATCAGGTCTGGAAAATTCAGGGAAATTGAAAAATATTTACCGAAAATCAGGGAATTTGAACATTTTCCGGAAAATCTTTCACCTATTAAGATTTGTTAATTCGGATTTAATTTTTTACTTCTAAAGTCTTCACTTTAGTTCAGTTTAAGCTTCATTTCCTTTTTTGTATCATTTTTCTGATAAAGCGAAAACTCCGTAGGCCTAAGTAATGTGGGACGTTATGTGTTCAAGTGAGTATTTAATTTTGTTCAGATTGTGGCCTCTTGACCAATACCAGTTAAGGAAGTGCAATTTAGCAAATCAATGTGATATAGTTGGAGTGAAATGTAAAAAAAAAAATTGTTTAGTCCTGTACTGCACCTTCCTTCGACAAAAAAATTTTAAAAAATCATGGAAAAGTGTTAGTATTGATCTGGAAAACCTGGAAAAATCAGGGAATTCCATCATGAGTTTTTGAACGCCACCCTGTGGCATATGCTGAAAATATATATATATTTTTAAACTACCAGCCGAATGGGAAAAAGACCGCAGATGTCTGACTGAAGAAATTTTTTGACATATACTATCAGTCGCCCTCATATTTCTTTTACAAAAAAGAAACAATCTTCATCTTCCTATTTCCAACCAGCCTAACCCATCTCCCTCTTCAACTTTAAAAGAAGATAAACCTGTGAACTTGTTTAAAAAAAAAACATAACTTTGGTCAAATGGTCCAATTTAATCCAAATTCTACACTCGTTTAGTCATAAGCTCGAACGGCCCAAACTGACAATTTAATACTAAACCATTTGAAAATAATTCTTCTTGGTTTTCGTTGAAGCAACTTCTCGCCCACCATTCTTAGCCTCTTTTTACTTTTAGCGAACGCAAGTATTTGCCGACAGACATGCTTCAGCTATAAGCTCCGCCTGTGCTTCCCTGCAATACTCTTCCTGCGTATTGCTCTATAATAACAGTCTTACAGGCGCGAAGCCACTATTACCCTTTCACAGATGGCCGCTTTAATTTGATGGTAGGGCAGCGTTGGACACAGTCCTATTTTGGATCCCTGGTTTATAAGAGTTCCAGCCCCAGGACTTCGGAATGGGCTATTTGTACACTTGAAAGAGTGGAACGATGCTGTCTTTCGCTCGTATTTGTCTTCGTTCGAAAATCAATCTCGGGATTCCGGGATCGACCGAAACAAATTTTAAAAACCCGGGATTATGATTCCTATCCGGGATTGGATGCCCCAGTTGATGGGAAAAAAAACATGCTTCTAGACTTTCAACAGGACGAAAAGCGAAATGGGCTCGAGAAGAGTTAAATTAATACGGATGCAAACCTACTTACGTTTCCTTTTGGATTTGAATATCAGATTGCTTCAGCGGGGAATTCAACTCACGACTTGAAACCACAAACCGATGTTCTACCGCTAAGCCATACTGACACGGTCGAATTCTTAACGTCATGACTGCTAAATCGTGTTGTTATGCTGTGAATGAAGCTAAAAAAAAAAAAAAAGGTACCGCCAGCATGGATCGAGGGTTCCTACTGCTGTTAAGACTTCACCTTCCTTTTTTCAGACGTTGAAATATGTCTTTTTGTGAGCCTATGCTACGTTAAAAGTACCCGTTCCGTTCTGTTCCCAAGGTTTTCGTATCATATTTTCAAACACTGATAACTCAAGAATTGACAAGGCCTAGTCAGTTTCGTGTGATGGAGAAGGACTTTCATTTTTAATTGATGACTTTTACAATTCTGTAAATTTTGATGTTGTGTCCACTTTCTTGTAAATTACTGTGAATTGAGCCGAAACGTAGAGTTATCTTTTTATTTGTGCTTTAAATTTAATTTTTTTTTATATATATACATCTTGTCTTCATAACTGTGACGAAGGCTGTCAGTTTAGTACTATTTCATAATACTAATTCTCTCTATAATAAAGCCTCAAACTTGGCCTAGCAAGTTGTTAATTTTTACTTAAATCGTAAGTTATGGTTTCATTTAAGCATTTGAAATCTATTTTAATATGACATTTTCGATTTACACCAACCTGTACATACGTCTGTAATCTTTGACCTCAACTTAACACTGACTAAATTTTAAATTTGAATGTTAGGAAAACCCAAAAGGGTGTAGAAACCTATCTATTTTTGGCCAATTAAAGTACTGATATCGATGCATTCTCAAAGAATACTTTTACCATACTAACAGCAGCTGTAAGAAAACATTTCTTCTGATAATAATTAAATAAATGAAAACCATTAAAATAAATATAAATTCAAACAAATAATTTAGAAAGTGACACTAGGAGTAACGATTCACGAAATGTAAGTTTTATGGATGTATTTATCGCTGCATTTAAAATTTGTGAAGACCGCGAATTTTCATACTCAAAATGTAGGGCTTTTGAGGGAATTCCCTGCTGCAGACGGCCTTAGCGCCAAAGGCCTAATCTCTTTTTTTTATTCCGACGAAATTGGTTTACAGCAGAAAGCCAATTCGCAAGTCTAAATTCAATACACCAAAGTTACATTTAAAAAACTCCTTTCTACATTTGTTTTGTTGGGTGTACCACATTCCACTTTCAATTTCTTACCATCTTCTTTACACCCCCCAAATTGTGAAGCCATATTTGACAATTTTCTCTGGAGCACCAATCGCATCAGTGATACTTGATCCTTCTCAAAATGGAGGTCTTCCATCGCTTCTCCTTCAATTCTTGGCGATGAGACCTCACGTCTTCCCCCCCCCCTGGCCCTCCCCCCCCCCCCCCGAACTTCCCCCCATAATCCTGGCGCTCTCGAACGTGCCTCGCGCCTCCCTAATGGCGAATTTGCAACAGCGCGCGCGCTCCTAATCCTGGAGCAAATGTCACGGCGCAAAGCACGACGGGAAACGAGATCGGCTTATGAAAAAGATTGTCGCCGTTTATAGCGAGCGACGGGAATGGCGAATGGAGGATAATCTCATTTGCAGCTACCTCTTCCGACCCCCCCCCCCCCCCTCGCTCCTCCCTTTCCACTACCTGCCCCTCCCCAAGGTCAGTCAGGGATGATAAAATGTGGAACTGATCAAGTTGGATTGAGCAGGTATGTATCTGTCAAGGTATTTCAAGAGCTGCCATGTTTGTTGTTGGTATCATGACAAAACACCAGGGGTCGCGAGATTTAAAGCTGAACTGTCAATGCAGCCCATACAAAATGGAGCTGCCAATATCGAGAGTGGGAGTGGAAAATAATAAAATTGTTTCGTAACAATTAGACGATGGCGTTCGGCAACAATGGGAATAAGATTGTCGCTGTTTTCGCTACGAAGGCAATAAAGAGACAGTCCCAACACATTGTTGCGAAACGACATCGTCTGATATATTTGTACAACGACTATTTGCATTGTTAGTAAACGAGCCATTATTATGATAATATAACGAGCCATTGTTGACGAGTAGGTTTTTTTTTTCACCAACTCTGTTCGTACAGCTCTTTCGAAGGTAGAGAAGTAAAATAGAGTGACCAATAAGAATGAAGACAAAAGCAACCAGTGTGTCTCATCCAGGCATTGTCTTTAGAAGGGGAAAACGAAATTGGAATTCAAATTAAGGATGAAAAATTCAGCTAAGAGGTCCAAAAAGGTGGTTGTGGTGGTAAGGAGGGGGGGGGAATTACTGGACTAAGCCCTCCTGAGTCCGGTCATTTTAGTGCGTTTAACTTAAAAAGACAATATTTTTTCAAAGTTTTTTCAACTGTAATAAATGCCTTATTTATTTATTTTCATCAGATTTTACTGTTAACGTCTGGACTAGATGTGAAAGATGAAGAAATATGTTTTGAAGTTTTCTAAGAATACCCATTAACCTGTTCTATTAAAACATAACAAACTCCTAAAATCGTTTCCTTAAAAAACCTCACCGGTAATTATTTTAAAAGTGAATGGTTGTTACATAAGTGAGGCGGGCGAAAGAGATTGGCGTTTAATATCATGACTTCAAAAGGCCTAAAAGCTTGGCGGGAATCCTTAACAAGTTTTGTTTTAGGGAGATTAAGACACACGCCAGGGTGTGGCCCGCCAAGATTCAACGATCATGTATGTACATACGTCCTATACAGATAAACTATATATGAGCATGACAACCACTAGACACCAACTGTGTATTTTACAGCTAAGGCTGGTTTGTTGCTTTCAGGCATTTGAGAAAAAATAACAATGCGACAGAAAAGGGTGAGACTACCTTTGATCGGGTGAATTTGGTCACTATTACGTTTTCTTGTTGAAAAATAGATATGAATAACGTTGATATTTGCCTAACTACTAGTAAGCTAGCTAATCTCACGAAAATAATTTTTCCATGTGGTGCGTAAAGCTGAAAATTTGCAAGTAGCTCTATAGTTTAACCGTGGAACGTACTTTTTGCTGGTTTGGAGGTTATGGGAATGCCATACACTCACCTTAATCTAATACTACCTTAACCTACACCAACCTTACCAGTGACACTGTTCATACAGGTTAAGGTTGATTTTATTGGAGTTCTAAAGGTCCTTGAAGCCATACACTCACCCTATTACCTTAACCTAACATTACATGACAGCAATACATATTTTGCTTACAACAATGAACATGACAACGTGAGATCAGATTACATTAGTCTTATTACTGAGCAGTCTACGACACCATGTGCTCTTTCTACACTTAAAGCTACACTTAAACTATAAGCCCGAAACTCAACCACGAAGGCCGTGGTAGCCATGGAAGCCAAGCCCTCAAACGAAACCGCCTAACGAAACCGCGCATAGCGTCCCCACTTTGTTCACTACTGTGCAAACTGCCCAGTGGCCTTACAGAACTTGAGGATGGCCGGAAAAGAACTCTGAGGGCCGTCAACATGGTACGGAATGCCAATAGCCAAATGCGGATCCCTCTCCCCATTGTGAAGATGGAGGCACTGAAAAGGTGCCCAGAAGGCACAGTTACCATTGCCTCCATACCTGCCGTACCTGCAGACCGGGAAAGCACTCTGCCCACGGCAGAAGACATGAGCCCACAACAAGGCATGCTCCGTCTTCAACTTCGAGAGAAGCCCCACACCCCGCCAAGCCAAACGCCCCAGGGCTGCAGGCTTAGAGACAAAGGGGATGGATCCCAAAAAGCCTCCTTCCAGTAGTCCCTGCAGCTCACTGTGGGACGAGAGCACAAGACGGAAGTCACCCCGAACCAGGAAGAACCTTACATCATTCCGCCGAGAACCAACACCGTGTCTCGCCAAACCATCCCCAACCTCACTACCCAAAAAAAACTGGCATGACCCGGCACCCACCAAATACACACTACTGTAATGCCCTGAAATGCACCAAACTACTGCCTTCCAATCTCAATAGCAAGCGGGTGTGCCACCTCAAGAGACTGTAAGGCGCAACAAAAGAAGACAACTCCAGAGGCAGAGTCGGAGAAAATATGGAAGCACTGTAGTTGAAGGTCAAGACCTAGTCCAATGCAATAGAGATAGCGACGACTTCCCCTAGAAAGGCAGAGGGAGACAGTGAAGATAATAACTGAGCCCAAGGGCAAACAAGAGACAAAAACTCCCAAACCTCCCTCCCAGGATTCCAGAGAAAGGACACATCACAGTAAATGCAAACCCCACCCTCTCTTAGAGCAGTCTGTTGTTTGCCACTAAACAGAGCTGCAGCAAGCCAACCACACCAGACCCAAGGACTTGGAGCCCGGACATGAAACGGTGCTGAAAAGGGCTCCAAACCATGCCCCAAGAGCAAGGAGGCACCCATCCCAGGAAAACCAAGTTGCTTCTGAGCCAGAGGAATCAGCGAGCTGTAGTCCAAGAGCAAGAGCAAGGGGATCACAGTACCAGCTAGCAATAGCTCCTAGGCAAAGAGCAGACAAAATCTCACGTGCTGGGATATGGACAGGAAGTTTACCAGCCTCAATCAAAAGTGCAGGGACAGGGGTCGATGGCAGACACCCTGTAACAACCTGCAGGCAATCATTGAGAGCCACTTGCATGCCCGTGGGTCGTGACTTGGGAGCATGCCAAAAACGACAGGTGAAAATCCACGCAGAAGTTGACGTAGACCTGGCAGAAGGTTGAGAAAACAGAGCGGTGAGCCACCAAATGATTCGAGGCCTTAAGGACAGATGAGATGCTTTCCTTGATTGTGGCTAAGTCCCAGAGCTCAGGTAAGCTGGAGATCCAGGCGAACACCGAGATACCTAACACTTGCCGATGACTGTACCGCCGAAGTCCCAACCATGAGAGACGCAGTGAGGTGGTCCCTTGGAGAACATTATAAGCTCAGTTTTGCCTGGGAAAAGGGAGAGACTCTGACCACCAGAAGTTGTTCACCCATTGCCACAACAGCCAACAGTGTGGTGATAAGGGAGGCCACTTCCTCTCCCACCACCCACACAGCAGGAGTGCCGATCATTTCACATACAATCATTTCACATACAATCATTTCACAGACGCTCATTTCACAAACACGATCACTTCACAGACACTCATTTCACAGAAAAATTTATTTTTAATTTCCCATTTTTTAACTTAGTAATATTCTTCGTTGACTAAAAGAATTTTTCAAGGTATTTTTGAATCGTTCGTGAAGAAAACTCGGGGAAGCAAAAATGCCCTATGTTGGGTAGGGGGGGGAGGACAAAGGGAGTAGTTGCGGGTTGTGCCTCCCTACAGCCTAGAAGCCAGTACCGTTCATTTTCAGAAGGCTTTATGCGCCTTGAATATATTAGCTGTGTTTTGCTGGATATAAATAATCGGCACCCTGCAAATATGGTCTGGATAATCCTTGTGGTTTACGCGGGATGCACGTTCTAAAGTTTCCATTAGAGTATTTGTATCAAAAGCCGTTCCAAATATGCATTTCTAATACTTTTATTTTACAAACAAAATTGAGAGTAGAATCGACATACACATTATATGAAGTGAAAAAGCCAACAAATTAACTGAACAAAACACGGCTTTGTCGTTTAGAGAAAGAAAATGTATTAGAGCTCATATCCTCATGGAATCACAGCACGTGAAGGGGCACAAATTAAAAAAAAACGGAGTAGAATTTACTGGAACGGTACGAGCTATAATTTGAACTCCAATTCAAAGGAACAAAACAAAAACAATAATAATAAAATGAAATACACGCATAGCCACTCACGTGAAAAAGAATTAAAGTATATAACAAACGCCTGTATAACACACAAATTACCCAGACCAACACACACAGTCACGTGCTTGGCCCAATTCAAACACAAATTGCGTTCACTTTCTGAAATTACCAAGGAATAAAAACAATCCTTGTTCGTTCGAGTGAACTCTAATCCGTTTTTTATTTGTGTGTCTTCATATCAGTGGGGGATACAAGTCAATGGAGTTGGAATTTTTTCTAAATTTAAATAAATAAGTTAATTAAACAGAAGCTACTTTTGTTCGATTTTACCTTTAGGGAGCCAAACCCAAACATAGTTATCTGTCTACTACATACAATTTAGCTGGAGAAACCAAGCGAAAAACCTATGATCTTTGACATGCCACAATCGACAGAGCACGAAGCAATGTAGAAGCAATATTAAATGCAACAATGGTAACGAACGCACAGCATAAGAAACCAAATTATTGTAACAGGCTTAGCAGAGACATAGGGCCTTAGGGCTTCGGGCAGATGACCAGGAGTGGTTAACGCTCGTAAAACCCTTTAACCCTTTAACCCTTTAGCAGAGAGCAATAAGGACCAACAGCTCAGCATCCGGTAATTTTCCTTCTCGTTCAGCATACCAATATTGGCGGTTCTGGACTTACATCTAGTTGCTTTTTTTCCGAAAAACACCTTAGGACACCCGGAGGACCATCCGTAAGAACAATGTAGACAAATCCCTTTAGTACAACGGTTGCTTGGCATGACACAAAAATGTCCTATTAAAAAAAAAACTACAAGGTTTTTCCTTGTGTCATTTAACGTACAAAAATTGGCGTTAAGCCTTACATCAAGTTTGATCACTTGATTATTACTGCTTGCTAATTTTGTTGAGTCCATCACGAAATTATTGTTTGGCACAGTGGCGAAAATACTTCAACCGACTTGAGTCAGTGTAGTTCAAATCATTTCAACTGAACTCCATGTGAAAAAATGACAAGCGCGTTTTTTGACGAAAATCAACGAAAATTTCCTTGAAGTACCTCAGTTATGATCCTTGATAGTTTACGTGTACTCAGAGTCACAATCATTTTTATTCACCAAATAAAATGGAAACAATCAAATCTGACTTACAACACTCAATAAACAATACCATCGGGTGTTTTTTTTAGCATTTACAAATTAGTGGATTTCTGCTGGGCCTTCAATGGATCGGTTTTTTTTTTATACAGAATGCTTGCTCCTACACGTGAACGCGCGTGACGTTTTAAGAGAGAAAAACGTAGGCCCACGTAACTTAAAACCTGTTGCGTCTTGCCCATTATAAAGCAAAATGTAAATGAGGTTGTAGAGGAGTGATGCTCCTGATGACGTCATATGTAATTGTAAGTATGGAGAATGGGTTCGAACAATGGGGCTTTAAATTATCAGCAAAATCAAAGAGCAGATGAAAGAGTTGTGGTCCCAGTACTGAGCCCTGTGGAAGAGTGGAGCATCGCTGGTTGGGGTCCCTCTCGACAGGAAACAAGCCTCGCCCTGCATTAGTCCACGTCCCCCTGGACTAGACCAACACTAATGGAAACGGGATGACAGAGGGGGACCAAAAAGAACGCGGAAACCTACTCTTCCCGTCCCCAACCAACAATTCCCTAGTTGCGTATGCATAAATGCAGGCAGCCATCTTGTCACGTGTTGACGAAATAGGCGGGAAGGTCAGTGAAGAAGGAAGCCAACACAAATAACAGTAGCAGGGAGCGTTGTAAGTTACGATTTCCCTTTTTAAAAGTGTCACGCTTTTTCCTGCAACGACTCGCCTTTACATTCTCGCAGCTGAAATTCAATCGCGATGGCAAATGTGTCGTTGCCATGGTAACAACGTTTCCTGGATGAGCTAAATCCGACATCGCTTGAGCAAATACTTGCGGTCTTATAATTCGTGACAGTAAGATAAACAATTCCTTCTGACGAAACAATTTTCCCAATCGCTTCTAAACTCAATTATTGACTCTTTTCGCTGCGAGCTGGCAGATCTAAAACCGCCGCCATGTTGGAATTTCAGATAATTTCTGGCTTCTAGCTGCGAGATTGCAAAGGCGAGTTGTTGCATGAACGAGCCTTCACGCTTTTTCCTGCAACGATCCACAAAGGAAAATTTAATTGGATTAAGTTATAATAATAACTAGCCATATTATTCGCATCGCTCACTCTACTGGCGTCGATCCTGGTTTCACATTGCCATTTGATCGTCAGAGTATCACAAAATTGATATATTGATTATTTCCATGAAGCTAATTGTAATATAGTTGCTCACAGTTCGTTATCGCATTTCTAATGTGCATAATTGCAAGCCTACTCGTCCATAAGTAAGGCTCCTACGAAAAGATTAGTGCCAAAGTATAATGCTAAGCATGATGCAAAAATATGGCGGCCTTTTAGGTTTTTTTGGCAACCAAGTTTCTTTCGATAAGATTGCCTGAATAGTAACTTTTCCAGATCGAACTCTGACGTCATGGCAGATTTTGAGCCTTTTTCTTTTGCGTATTTGAGGTCAAAAAAATCAAGTTACAGCGATGAAAATAGGTCTATTCGAAGCGTAATTTAATTATCTTTCATGTGGCGCTACTATCAGCTTCTCAGGCTCCTTAGTTCCGGAGGAGTAGAGGTACAAACACCCATGCACATCATACTTTTTTTAATGATGTAGGCAGATAGTGATCAAAGGGTCAAGGAAATTCTAACTATTATCCCTCAAGTTAAGCCTGAAAATAGTAATATTAAGTTTCAGTAATGGGCGATGTGAAGCAACGCAGTTCTTACGCTAGTGTTTGACTATCTGTACGCACGATAAACTTGGAACCCATTGTTGGGTTCCACATGCGTTCCCCATTGTTGGGTTTAAATTCATATTTATTTTAAACGAAAAATTAAACTGTTTTTTTTTCCTAAAATATTTTTCTTGGGGAGGAAATACCGGGGTGAAGGAAAATGTCCGATTTAAGGGAGGAAAATGTCCAGGGGAAAAAACACCGAAGACAAAACGTCCGCAAATCAAAACGACGCATGACAAACCTTTCAAACTGTAGCAGGCTGGACGTCCTGAAACGTAAGTTCTTGCGATACGATTAATATGATGGACTAATTTTGTAAAATCTTCTCGAATTATTTTGAGAATGAGGCAACGTGATACAAACACTTGCATCCTGTTTCCTGTTCGAAGACTGCATGCCGAGTATTGGGGGGAAGGGGGGGGGAGGCTAGGGGATAAATAACGAGGCCCACACAGCAGGCAGTTAAGTTTGTTCGCACAAGACTGTGATGCAAAATGGCATTGCGAGTTATACGTAATTCCAAAACCCGTCATAAAGACGCTCTGCCACGTGGGCGATTTCATAAAGTTAAATTAAGCATCAAGTCTAACTTAAACTGTACCTTGGGTTCTTGCCTGGTTTTTGGACCCTCAACCCTCGTCTGTTACAGTGAACCACCGTCATGACGGTGACCTGAAGTGATTGGCGGACATTATCTATCTACCGCATCTGTTGTAATATCCCCTGTACCGCACAAGTGGGTTTTGGGACCCTGTTTTTTTTTTTGTTTGATGTCGAAGGCCTGAATTTGAAAACGCTTAAAAAATCCTTAAGGCTCGCATATTCGCTGAATGGTAATTAACCATAAAACAAAAACAAATACGCCGTATTCGCTACAGAGCTCGCATCGGAATCAAGTCGTTTAGTAGCGGCAAGTCGCACTGGAGGTAAAAAGACAACGGCATCTTTAGTAAAGCCAGTGCTGTGAGAGTGGATTTCTTAGGCCTAAAAATCCACGTTTTCTTTTTTTTTTTGTTGTTGTTGTTGGCAGTAGCTGCAATTTTCAACAAGTTCTTTTATTTTTCGATTTACAACCTTAATAATGTTTCAAGTGTACGGGATTGGACGTTTAGCATTTGTTGCTATGTGCGGTCGGTGCCTGGGTGGCTTTTACAAAGTGTCCATACCGCACGAAACGACAAAAGACGAGCTGAAGAATAGAAGTAACATTATTTTGTCCAATCCCTTCAGCTGCGAAGCATATATTAAGATTGTAAATCGGAAAAGAAAAGATTCCCTTTGCTGAAATTGCATCTGCCAACAAATAAAAAAAATGGCACAATTTTCGGCCTAAATCTCTCTCCAGACAAAAAAAAAATTCCGTGCGAAGCTAACTACGTGCTTACAAGGTCAAATTTGCAGCGAAATAACGCGATGTGTTGCGTTTATTTTGATATCTTTGGTACAACATCTTGGTCGTAATGCAACCAGTTTATGTAGTGTTTAAGAAATCCACTCTTCAGCGTTAGCTTTCTAACGACGCCATTTGTTTTTTTCCCGTAGTGCCCCTTCCCCAGCAAAAATGTACCACGGTTTTACCACGGTTAGAAACCTGTAGCAAACTTGGTTAGTTTTAACATGGTAACCATGCTTTAAAGGAAATTACATCGTGGTATTGGTACACAATAGTCAAATTATCATACAATGGGTCTGAAAACTCCATAATAATCACGGTAAAACTCACGAAAAGCATGTTCCATTTTTCCTGGGGTTACAGCTAGTAAACGACTGGCTCCTGATGCAAGGTTCGCAGCAAATAATGAATTTTGTAACGGGAGTTAGCAAAAAGTAAGATAGTGTATGGATTTGGTCCCTCGATACCATCCTGGGCTAGTCCTAAGGATGACTACAGTGCACTGAAACTTAAAGCACTTTTAGGCTACTGGGTACTAAACATTATCCCCTTCCCCCTCCCCGTCGGTCTCCCTCTCCCTTATCGTCCCACCGGCGCTGATTTCCTTGCCTGGAGTGTCTGTTTGCTTACCAATCGATCAGACTTGAGTCTCCGGGTTCTCAGGTTTCCAGCCGGCCACAAACTCTTCATTCGTGGTCGCACGTTTGTCGCCCTTTCAGCGTCTCACGTTTCGCGCGTGCCACGTGATCCTGACCGCCATTTGCGTAATGGAGTGATGGGAGTTGGGGGAGGAGGGGGGGATGGGAGGGGGTTATCCCTTCAGAAATGGAAAGGCCTATTAGTTTGCAAAAGGGCGACGAACCGTGATGCCGCGTCGAGTAAATCCTTTCCAAACAAAATAGATTAAACATGTCGTTATAATAATCATTCGCTGATTGTCTTTCATGTGACGAGGCCTTCGAAAATAAAACTCAAATGTCGATAAAAGTAGAAATAAGCTGAATCCATAAAAATGTCGATTAAAACATAATAAAAGAAAGTACACGGAATACTTTTTCTTTTTTTCTTCCTTGTTCGTTGCCAGTAACTGCTCGGAACTCATAACCTCTAGTTCTGTTAGTTGGTCAATAAATAAATAAACACACAACAAGTCAAT
>JAHWFP010094244.1:0-21066 GCA_023313725.1 Lithobius niger | reverse complement strand
CACACAACAAGTCAATAACTTTGACATCGAAAAGATGGTTCAATAACCATCGATAACGGTGAAGTGGCAAAAGAAGGCAAATGCGACTATCTTATAGTCTGGGGCCGGATTTAACCTTTTGTTGTCTGCAGCCCCCGTCACTATACTAACCGTCTCAGCCCAGGACTCTCACAAAATCCCCTCTCCTCCATTCCATTCCCCAATAATTCTCATGCCTCTTATAATTTTTGTGAAAGCTACGTAGAATTAAGAATTTAGTAATAGCAGAACTGCAATATTACGGGGGGAAAATACTTTGTATAGTATCTGTTTCGAACGAATACTGAAATTTTGGAACAATGGTTTCCTTTAAGCTTATTATGAATAGGACCTTTCTTGTTGAAAGTGTAAGTAAACATGTTTTATTTACTACAGAGATAATGGCTGCATGACGTGGGTCCAACTTACATTTTGGTTCAATTCTAATGAACGTCAAGTTCCACTTTTGTGACTTTTATTCCTTTTTTTGTTTTTTTATTTGCGGCCTGCAAAACGTATGGCATATCCAATCACTTTTGGGCCGTCGTGCCGCCCTTAAAAAATGCCGCTATAGGCCCGGGCCTCCTGGACCTACTTAGAATTGCGGCCCTATTGAATACGACAGTTGTCGGATAGGTTTGCACCATTTAGTGAGACGTTGCTGGCAAGACTCGATAAAAAGGTATGAGAAGACATTCGAAGAGAGGTGAGAAAAGTTGGACCATACTTGAGCAAAGGTTTTGAGAATCAAGAAAGTAAAGGATTAACTGGAAAAAAAAACATTAGAGCTCGTATCCCCATACTCACAGCCGTGAAGGTACACGAATAAAACGGATTAGAGTTCACTCGAACGCAACGAACTATAATTTGAACTCCAACCAAGGTACAAGGACTGTTTTTGATCAATCGTTATGTTAGAAAGAAAGTCTGTTTCGTGTGAGTGGGTATATGTGTATTTTGAGTGCATTTACTGTGAAACAAGTAGACTGCTAGTTAAAGCAGTTCTTTGCATGTGTTTGTGTTTGAAGGTCATTATTTCTAGTTCGTTTGAGTAATTACGTGTTCATTTTATGTATGCATTTTTATCTTTCAATTTTGTAGCGTTTTGCTGTTTATGGCGCCTATTTTGTGTGTGTTGTGGATTTAAGTTTTGCGAAGTGGAGTTCAAATTATAGTTCGTTGCGTTCGAGTGAACTCTAATCCTTTTTTATTCGTGTGCCTTCACGGCTGTGAGTATGGGGATACGAGCTCTAATGTTTTTTTTTTCTTGTTCAATTAATTTGTTGGTTTTGTTCACTTCATTTTTATTGTAATTGCTACGGTCTGGTTTATCATGTGTCCACTGTCCACCGATTTTTGTTTTCGAAAAAACGGAATATTAGAAATGCATATTTATGTTCAGGTTCCGCCTAAGGTTTGTCCCATGATTTTTATTTGATGGCAACTCACTAGCATGTGTCTAGATTTAGCATTTGTCATCTCGATGAGTAGTTGATTCTGAATATTATTGTTGCAGTATCATGGCAATCGCGGAAACAATTCAACTGGCTTCCCGAACCCCGCATTGAAGAAGTAAATAAGTCACTCAGTCATGTCGGCTGCCCAATTTTGCTCAAAATTTAAGATTTCGCACCCTACGGTTTAAAACTTGAATATTTAAGGAAAAATCAAGACCATTTAATTTTGGTTCTCCACAACGAGCTAGCTAACTCAAACAACGACAATGTTCAAGGTCATTTATTGGGGCCTCGGCCCATGGCCATGCGCCCACTCGACAAACCAACAGAGCCAACTATAACAAAATTAACCACAGAACAAACTACAGAACCAACCTACTACACCACGACAATGTTACTTTTTCCGGCACCCAACCATTGTTGCATCTTGTTCGAGTGAGCTATAATCCGATATTGTGCGCCTCGCCTATTGTTACCCTAGTGTTACATGTTGCAGCATTGTAACATTTTTGACATTGTTAGCCCCGCCGCCTCCCCAGCCTCCTCCTCCTGTCCAATTTTCTGAAATTCTCGTGCGCAAACGAACGCTAATATACACGGACGGCCGGCCGTGTAAATATCGCCCGCTTTCCGAGAGCTGGAATCTAACAATGTCGAGGGCGCGCAGAGCCCGAACCATTGTTGGATTCCAACATGAGGAAAGCGGGCGATATCCTTCTTCTCACACGTTTTGAAGCTATCAGTCTGACGTACATTGTTGAGCGCGAATGGAATACATTGTTGCGTTTAGCCAGAAGAAAGTTGGAGTAGAATATTCGTTAAAACGCATTGTTACACTCAACGAAAAGAGCAATGTTTAATTTTGAAAGCGGTTGCAATGTTGTAATTAAAATAAACGATTCTTTTGACGCTTGAGGTTGTGTTGTTTTCAAAAATTGTTGCATTTAATTGATTATTTCGACTGATTTATTCTTTTTTGTCATTTAATGGAAATCAACGTTTGTAAAGGAGCGGTTGCAGTGTTGTGAGTAACGTGAATTGTTGAACGTTTTTTTTTTTATTATTCGTTTCAGTAAAGTTATTAAATTTGTTTGTTTTCTTCCACTTTTCATTTAACACAAACGGGGGCTGGCATCCACGTGAAATGCTGGGATTCACGATCCCAGCCCTCCGCGTGAATTCTAGAGCTCTTAGCCCTCGTTCATTGTTGCGATCCCGTCATTCTGTATGGTTATAAGAGGACTGAGAGCTTTAAAACGGGTGAGAAGTGTGCTTCCCACACGATTTTACTGGTAATGTGGCCAACGTGGGTTGGGCCATCGGGTAGTAAAAAACTCCCGACTCTTGCAGTGTAAATTCTGAACGGGTATGCTATCGCTTGGCTGCATAAGTCACGTGATTGTTTTGGCGGCCCCCCCCCCCCCCCACTTAGGAGTTCGAACAAATAACGAGCATTCATTGTTGTAACCCTGCTCTTCCATTGTTGTTACCATGGTGATAGCATAATCACAACATAATTATGTTTCCTTTCTGCTTGTACTCAAGCTAGCAACCGCTATAGAGCTCTGCTTATGACGTCACAATTATGCAACGTTGCGGTGGCCCGCTGTGTGCTTTGGGTAGGAACAAGCGCCTCCCACAGCGAAGTGAGATAATTACTCCAAGGTAGAACTTCAGAGCAGGCCCAGAGCTAGCATCCCCGCACGTGCGGGTTTTTTTCTACGCGCTCCTCAGCATTTATAGTGGACTTTGGTGTTGGTTATTGTTTACTAACTCGAGCTTAGTTCCAGAGAAGACCTGAAACGTAGAAAGGTGGAAGGTTTCAAATGAAACAGCATGTAATCCTTTGCCTCATCTTAAAATTCCAAAAAATGAAAAACACGTAGCTCAGAAGTGTGACAAAACATGGTTAAAAATTAAGAGCAGCCATTAAGGGAGAGCGACTCAGAATGTTATAGGCCTATAAGAAGACAATCATTCTTGGGAAACCAAATGAAAATGGCCTGTAATGCTTAGAGTTTGCAATGATTTAATGATACGTTTATAATTTTGTGGCCAACAAAATTTCAAGCCCAACACGATAAAGTGACTAATTTATTTTTAAAATGTCTGCTTCTGGAGCTGAGTTAAATTGTTGAAATACATAACTGATAACCAACTAAATAGACCGTGATGAATATTAATAAAAAAAAAAAAGTGCTCATTAATGCGTTAAAATGAATTGTTTATTACTGTGGTCGACCTTACGGCTGGCTACTCGAGGACTCAAAGAATAAAGACAACTGATGTATAGGAATAATAAAACCATTTATTAATTGATGCATAAAACTTGCAATAAACCAATAAAACTAGTTACGTTAAAAAACACGTTACTTTTCTCAACGGTATTAGATAAAATCAAAAACACGAAGCACCGTCCTCAGCCTCACAGTTGAAAAGGACAAAGACCTCAGCTAATTCTTAGAACAGTGTCAGTGTCATTACGCCCGACGGAAAAAACAAACTGCCAAAAAAAAAAAAACTGTTGGCAACCAGAAACTAAAATTCAGTTTAACAGGGACCTGCATTATATTAAGTGTGTTTCTTGTTTTATTTCCAATTGCAATTGTAATTTTAATTGCAATTGTTTCTGAAGGCAAGCAATTTTCAATTACGGGGAATGAAATTGCTTGTGGGTGGGGGTGTCTTCATTTTAATTCTTGTGCGGAGTATATAAAAATTCCTGCCTAAGAGGGCCGTCAAAAAATCCAAGATAAGACTCACAGATATAGTTGTATTATTGACATGAAGGTTTGAACGCGCTGATTATTATGCCCAAAGTGCACTGCCAAAGATTTGTTCGACTTTTATTTCAATGGCATTATTATCAGACCTCTACACAAAGCTCTAAAAGTCTTGTTGCATCTGGCGGATGAGAGGGAGGGGGGGGGGAGAACCTTAGAGAGAAAAGCTTAAAGTAATGAACGAAGCTATAGTTACGCGATGACACAGTTTGAGGCATGTTAGACATGTAAATGATGAACAAGAGAAGACCAAGGACAGAGTCTTGAGGAACACCAAGCCCGTCTGTAACTACAGGAAGTTGGCATCGGGAGGGAGGCTGAGTGACGGAAATGTACCTATCACGACAACGACCATACAGCGTTATCCAACTGCTTATCAGTAACGTGCTGTCCAGCGGGACACGGGGGTACTTCCCCACCCCATCACAACGGTTTTTAACAGCCATCCGGTGAAACGGTGAAAAGCAATCTTATGCAAGGTATTGTGCTATTCATAAAGTTCAGAAGAAATAAAATGAAAATATTTAACTCAAAACTATACCTATTCGAAAGACTTCGTACGTGTAATTGATGCTTTCAGCATGATAGTTACATATCATTATTATCTGCCAACTTGTCCAACAGGCTCTTCAACATGGGAGGAGGGTCGTAAGTCAGATTTTGAATATTTGTTCATGGTGTCTCTTAAAAGCGAATCCCAAAAAAAATCCAGACTTTTCAGGATTGTCATGACTGGAATGTATAAAAAAAAGTCATGACCTTTTAAAAACAAATCTGCTTTTTACGATCCTGTATCTACTGGGCTAAATATCAAAAATATTACAGGTGTAAATAAATACAAACCATACACGAAACAGACGCCCTTCACTGAGGAGAGATTCTTCAGCTGTTCTACATCCAGTCGTTGTTTTAAAAGAAACATAACTTTTTTTGAAAAAAATCATGGCTCGTTTGGAAGACAATCGTGAATCCTTTACAGGAATATCAAGAAAATATGCTTATCGGTTGCTGAATGGGGGCGTTACTGCCGAGCGGAAGCTGGCAGTGGACTAGGGTCAAAATTAAGTTTTGTCCAAAACGACTAAAGATATTTTTGGAGAAAAGCGTTCCCCATTTCAAAGTAACAACATGATCGAGTTTAATTTTGTTTCCCTTAATTCAGGAATCTTAGGTTCATTTTTGCTGCTTATTTCGGGACCTTACGGACACTTTGTTTCCTTAAATCCGGGACACTTTTGGCTCAAATTACAGACTTTCAAGAAAACCTTTTGGAGTTGGGGGTGGAGGTCGTGCGACCCCGGTGAACTATCTTCCCCACCGAGTGCCAGTCACCCACGGAGCGTGATCCATTTTGCACTGTCTCATCCCAGTTTAGCGATGCGTAACTTTCTGAAATACAAGGCACATAACTGTGACTCCCTGCCCTGACTTACGTTTCAGGACAATAGAATATTTATAGATTTGTCTTCCAAAACTTCCTGTGTAACCGGTTATTTACGTATAGCAGGGCGCAACACGAGTGAACGCTCGTGGTGCACCTTGCAGTTACATAGGCTGCTTGGCGTCCAGTCAACTTCCGCCCAACAACGGAAGTTGTCGACCGCCAACATCCGGATAGCGAGCCAGCCCTCTTGTTCAAACCAGTTAGGACCGGCTCACACCTGTTAGCCAGTTGCGCAACGTAATGCCTCAGGCAAATTTTATTGTTCTCCCCACCTATAAATATGAGGGGCTGGATAAACGAAAGCCAGTTGGTAGGCAACTCGAAAGGTTGTTTCCCTGCACTCTGTTAAGAAACTAAGCTCCTAAACTTAGTTTACGTGCCTTATATGTGTTCTCAGTGCAAAGGCCCCTAGCTTTGCAGTAAGGAGTAAATTTGCTTTGAGATTATTCTTGGATTCAATCGTCTACTCCCTGAGTCGTCACACCTGTAGTATTATGTTACGTCTCGCTGGTATACGACCGTTCAATAATCAAGGACCACAACAGCGGTCCTTACGTGAGCCTCAGCATGAATGTGAAACGTCAAACTTTGAAACCCTATAGCTTTCCCCTGAATTGACACAGACCAACGAAATTCAATATCGAGGTCGTTCGTGCCATATGTATACCAAAAACCAAAACTGGTAATAGGGGCCAACAAATTCCGAATGGTTCGGCCCTTCAAAGGAGTGACATCAACACACAAGAACATTCGCCAAGTTAATCGCACCACTTAATAGTTCGAAGGTTTAAAGAAAACTAGAACATTGCTACTTTCGGTCCAAAGTATTATTCGGTGCGATTAAGTTGGCGAATGTTTTGATGTGTTGATATCACTCCTTTGTAGGGGCCGAACCATTCGGAACTTGGCGGCCCCTTTTACCAGTTTTGGTTTTTGATATGATATCACTCCTTTTTTTAAATTGAGTGTTAGACTCAATTCCACTACCGTGCAGATGTGTAGTAAAGTGCCACTTCACAAGAAATTGGTTTTCAACAATTTGCTATTAGAGGCCGAACCATTCTCAACTTAGTCGCCTCTTTATAGGTTTTTGGTTTGGTTTTAATTTTGTTGCAATTTGTTTTATTTTGTTAGTTTTGGTGTGTTGATATCACTCTTTTGAAGGGCCGAACCACTCTCAATTTGGTGGCCTCTTCAACAGTTTTTGGCTTTGTTTATTTTGCTTTGTTTTTACAGTTGGTTTATATTTTGTGAATTGGGCGTGAATACTATTTCTTTGGCAACGTTGTTTAGGTTTAACGTCAGTATACACGTTATCATTGTCCGAACTTTGGTCATCGAATGAGAGACGATGCCGACAATACTAACAATGGTTATAACAATATTTTCGTACTTACGCACCCTTCCACGCCATCCCCGTTACACCCTCAGGCTCCAAACCAAAAAAGATACGCAGTTCGTATTGTACTGCGCCCATTCGTCCACTTTCATAGCTGGAAGCCTTGCCGTTATCTCGGCATCGATGAATAATCACCCTATGGGATTTAACATGGGGATAAACGGACTAGAATTAGCTAGGTAGCTAGTTTACACATTTACAACGTTATTGAGGGTCACATTTTACATTGCTCTCGATTTCAACACAATTTAAGCTTTTGTGCCGCATTATTATTATATCCATGTACTGTACCTGAAATGTGCCCAGCTATGCTTCAGGATATTAAACACTTAGGTTATGGCGTCGCGCTACAATGGTTTACAACCTCGACAATTGAATTGATGTAATGTTTGTTGTGATGTTTGTTGCCTAACTTGGAGCGACACACTAGCGTGCATCTAAATTTCAATAATCTACATTCCAGTTGTTAATAAACTACGTTAACAATTTCAATGACAACAATCGAACCGTTTGGCCTTCATAGAATGGCCCAGGGTAGATTAAGTAGGTAGTGCCGCTCTTTCTCTCACAACGGTAAACATTTGGTCCGAAGAAGTACCTGCTTTCAGGGATTTACCGCCAGAGGGCGCTGTCGCCAAGTAACGGAAGCACAAAGCATCATGGGTTCAAAACTATTTAGCGTCACTAAAACAAATTGGTAACGGTAAGAATACAAAATTAATCGTTTAAAATATACCATAATTCAGATTAGGACATTAAAATCTTTTTAAGAAAGGTCAGAACTGGCTGATCGTTTTACTTTTTTAAATCCAACATTCAATTTTTAAACGGGTTGTCGTTATGAGTGTAGCTAACTTTAACGCATGGTTTTGTGTTCCGAGAACGCTCAACGAGCGTGCGCTTCGCCCATTCAGGCTGAAGCTTCATCCGTGCTTTATGGTTAGTTTAACGATCTATATACAGTTTGAATCGAACACAGAATAAGTTCTTCAACTTCGGATGTTGCTCACGCACGAGATTTTCGTCTATTTCCGCAGGTATTGTCGCTATTACAATGGTTACCATGACAACGACGCTGCCATTTTTTATTTCAAATTTCGGCTGGAACGCGGACTAGACGAGTGCTGCCTTCTGGTGCCGTTTGTGGAAGCAGGTCTTTTTTTGGGCCCTGTTTTCAGAAAGCGTCACTACCTACTTAATCTACCCTGGAATGGCCATTTGGTGCTGTTGCTGTTGTTGATGATGATGATGATGCTGGTGTTGTTGCTGGTCCACGGCATTTGCTTAGAGTGGTACTTGGATTTTATAGAGCTACAGGTCGCTTTGCTTAAGGTGCTGTGGTACCAGTATGGTGCTTGGCTTATTCCTGCTTTTCTGTCTTTCTTTTTGTATCCTTTCGTATTTACCCTTTACTTGCCAACGTTGTCTAGTTTGAGTTGAAGTTACCTTAGTTCACTTTGTAGACTTTGTATACCTTAGTTAGTGTTTAAATTAGCTTACCATTGAGCAAACGGTTCTTTAGACCCTTTAGGCTCGTTAATAAATCAAATCAAATCAACGGCTGCAACAATGGAAGAGGTGTACAAAATAATTTGTTGTGTTTACTTACTGGAGCCTCAGCCAAACCGGTTTATCTGCACCCCTGTAGACGAGGAGAGAAACTTAGCTGGAGAAATCCAAATATACAATTGCTTGAGTTCAATAATAATAATGAACTAGTATTGGTATGTATTAGTATCTAATGGTGATGGTGTATTGGTGTATTAGTGTGTTGCTGTATGGTTTTGGCAGGGAGCGCATGACTGCTGTCCAGGCTCCCTGAGCAGATTTAAGATTCTTGTGTGTAAGAAACACAAGTGGTTCAAGAACAATGGTCGTAATTGCGATCGATGGATCACGGTTGATCGAAAATCAGAATGTTGGGTGTTGCGTGAGTCTTACTTGATCATTTGTTATAGTCAATGCCGACTGGAGAAATACGCAACATCGGAATAGCATGCCTGGAGCCGCTCTGACTTCCTGTGAAGGCACAGCTAAACTCTGGAACAAGTTGTTATGTTGCGCTGACTCCGGGTATGGAGTTCAAGTTCTGGCAAAGTTTCCAAAAAAAAGTGAATTTAAATCTGTGCAAATCCAATTTAATGTCATCCTTACAGTTTTACGTCCTCGAGGCGTTAAAAAATTGATGACTATAACAGTGATGCCAACTTCCGTACCAACGTCGCCTAATGCTCATATCGTACATAGGCTACGATTTTTTGGTTAAAAGTAGCTAGTGACACTCAACACCAGAATCGCATGATAAGGTATAGTAAAAACGCGAAATTAATTACTTATTAAAGAATGTTATGATAAATTAGGCATGGTATTAATTGTTTTAGTTTGGTTATATAGCTTGTAATTTTCCGTGTAGCATCGAAAGTTACCACGGATGTGGCTTTGAGTGGCTCTATCTAGTGCAGACCCGATTTTTTTTCCTGCCATATCCCAACGCGTATCTTGTCAATCCGTTCCTGATTCATAACATCGAGTCATCTTCTTTTCCCGCCGTCAACTGGGGGATACAGACGATCACGTTCATGCGCAAAAGCCACGTAGCTTCGGGGTTAGTAAGGCAGGAACGCTATCCCACCGTAGGTCGGCCTGTTCGTTTCGTCCCGTATCCGCCAGCATCTGATTTATTTCGCAACAGCCCGCTTATCGGGACTCGGGATTAGGCCTAAAATATAGCCGACCTCTATCAGGCACGTGAATATCGTCTGCGGTCGAGGCGGGCGATAAAACCCAGCGCCCTTGTTGCAACTGAAGGGAGGGCCTAGGCCTATTGATTCTAACTACTTGTTCATTCGCAGCATCGGTGCGGGGATTCCATTGGGCGCTTATCATGGCCCCGGGCCCCCTCGACGCAACCCCGACCAGACGCAATCGCACTCCGCCATCGCTTCCACCAAACCACGTCCATCTCCCCATCTAATCGACAAAAATTAAAGAGAATCGCCTTATACTGACGTCACAACTGCTCTCTAGGGGGCGCCGCCTTCGCCAGATTACAAATATTTATTCCATCGTACGAGAACTCGGGAGAAAAAGAGATAGACTGAACAGACATCGAGGACGAACACACCACCAGACCACTTTGGATGTATGTCGAATGAAAAGCACAGGCCTAAGGCCAATTGTCCTTCCACCCCCCCCCCCCCCCCCCCCCACACCCTCCCCAAGTCATTTCGCCCCCGCAATGGCGCCCACGAATCCTTAACTTGTCCGCCCCGTCCAGCGCCAGCCAGCTACACTCATAATTCTTGCGTTTAATGAAATAAAGCCAAAGTAAACATGGCTGACAAATTATAGGGGAGAAGTTGTGAACGACGCCGAACAGCCGAAATGAAATAAAATAAAAAGGAAAAACTGAAATGAAAGCGGTCGTAAGAACACGGTGAGGGGGGGGGGGGGGGGGGGGACAAAAGTAGCAACGAAAACAAGTTCGAAACGAGAATGGCTGGGAGACCAAAAACTTGAGTTGTTGTTCGCTTTCGGAATAAAATAAAATAAATTCGGCCAAGACTGACGCCATTTTAGCTTACAAGTAAAATTTATTGAAATAACAAGGCGCATCTCTGCCGCTAGACTAACTCATCAATACGTGTCCAAAGATTTCGTCTCTTATTTTGTTTACTGGAATACCAGGATAAAATATGAACTTAAATCCTGGATAAAATGAGAAATTAGTTTTTTAGTCTTTTTAGTCTTCTCTAGACTATTGAAACGATTTTGTCCGTCCGTTGCTTTTTTCAACATCAAAAGGGAAACAGAGAAAAACTGTTTTCACCATTAGATTCAGCGACCAAAAATGAGTTGAAAAACACTGAAAATTAAAAAATTGGTCCTTCCTTATCGGCAATAGGATTTGCGGATGAACTCAATGAAATAATAACGCTTGATTGTTGCATTTGAACACTACAAGAAAACACGCAACCGTAAAAACAAAAGGATATCATTAACGAAACACATGATCTTTCCGGGCTCTCCTTACGTCACTCCTAAATGCAAAATGTAGGCCTCCTTATCCATGGAATTATTAGCAAGAAGCTGGTTCGTGGCTGTTGCAGAGTTTAATGATGTTTGCTCTATGATATAAGACCAAGACATGCTAATGAGCTATGTATGTCTATAGCTGGAGTTGAGTTAAGTTTGTTATCGTATCAGTGGCCAAGAATTATGTATATGGTTCAGTGGGGTAGTAATATTATACATTTTGATAGATGGAGACTGTGGCACCCTCTGCTGTGGCACCCTCTGCTGGTATTAAGTATAATCACATAGACCAGTGTTGCGGCATCAGAATAAAAGGAGTACACAAGTTCAGAGCTGATCAGTTCATCTCTGTGCAGTGCCTCCTATACCTAAATTGTGCCTACTGAACCGTAACATCTCTAACTGCCCGCGTGGAACAGACAGTAAATCCAATTGGCCTACCTCTGGACTATTTTGGACTACCTCTGGAGCCGGGAAAGGAATCCGACAGCTTCTCTCCCGCGACTGTGTGAAAAGAGTGGAATATGAAACAATAGTTACCGCTTGGAGACTCCTACAAATACGTATCCATTTATTAGTTCCTGATTTTTACCTATTAAATTCATGTAAAAAATCTCACTCGGATTGTGATTGGTCAAGCAAACTCCTTTTGGTAAGGAGTAATGTTGGTTGGTGGGAGTTTCAAGTGAGTAAATGATTTCGTTACTCCAAGCCAAGGCCAACTGTGGTACAAAAATGACGTGTCTCACCACCTGGCTCAACGCCCGTGCCGTGAAGTTAACGCTACATAACTTTGCTTAGGAAAAGCAGATTGTGGCCATGTTGAATCAACTCTTCTGGAGCCGAGAAACGAAACCATTAGCTTCGCTTCCAGACGACTTCGTAAAAAGTGATGGAAGTAGAAAGCGATAATTGCGACATGGACATTCTTACGTTCTATGAACGTGTACGAAGTTAGAAGTTGCTGTGTAAACGTAACGTATACATAAAACTCACGTGACGTTGCGAAGTAAGACTTATTTGAATCGTCCTAGATAAGCACTTCAATCATCTCCCGAAACGCAACACTTTTCAAGCTGTTACAACAATCAATAAACAGTTGCTGGGGATGTCGTCATTATAACAGAACACAGTTTAGGTTATCAGCAACATGATCACCAAATCTAAAATGGACATGAAATATGGGACGACTTTAGAACATCAAATTATGCCAGTTCATAATGATTTTTTTTTCAGCTGAAAAACAAATAAAAAAAAGCTGAAGTACAACATTTAATTTTATAGTGTATCGGAGTTGCAGGGAGAAAAAGGGGAAAAAAGTAAAGGAAAATTAATAGGAATTTTATGCTAAAAAAAATAGCCAAAAATATTGAATTTTTTAAAGTAATTTTTAATTTTTTAATGTAGTAAACAATGTGATGATTTTTAGCCTTACTTGAACATTTTTTGTCAGTTTTTTTTTTATTTGTAATAAAAATTAGATTTAAGGTAACGAACCAAATTTTGTTGTGGCAAAGTTTACCAAAGGATTAAATTCTCGAAGGATTAAAAAAATCTACAAACTGCAGGATCTATCTCAGTTTACCAGCTGGTAACTAACAAGAATAAGATCACTAAAAAAACAATTAGGGAAAATTGTACGAAATTGGGGCAAAAAAAAAGTAGGAAAACAAGGAATAAGTAGGAGCTATACGACACCCTGGTGGAAATTTCGCTTCCCATTTAAGTGCAAGCAAACTATACTATAACCCAACCAAAAACAAAAATACTCAAGAAAAAAGCCACCAAGTTTCCAAAAACGATCGACCTTAGAAAGAAGTGTTACCATTCAACCAAGAAACGGCCGCTAAGTTAAACCCAATTGAACCAGGCAATTTGACGCACTGCCCGCTTCTTTAATTTATTTTATACTGATTGCATTGTAAGCCATAAAATTGTTTAGTGCTACGCCAAATGGCACATTGCAGTTGCCTAAGTATTAATTATTCACGCATTAATAATAGTAGTGATTCACTCGATCAAGCAACATTGCGTGATAGGGTAGGGTGGGGTGGAAAAAGAAAAGTTAAAGTGAAAAAACATAAACTATTAAAATTCCAAAACAACTACGTCACGGAATACGATTTACAGTTTTAAAGCTTAGTGACAAAACTCACAACACTGCGTAAGGTACACATACAAGAAAGGGTTTTTTACGGGTTTAAAGAACTTCCACACTTCAGAGGGTCAAATCGCAATAAACCCGATCAAATCAAATTTAGGACAAATGCTTGCAGTAGTTCAAGAATTCCACGTCAGTTGGACTTGACATTCCATTTGTAACTAGTCGATTTTGTAGCAACGTAACAAGAATAAAAACATTTCCTTTCAAATTCAGTCTCTTCATTAGTGACATTTTTACGTCATAGTTGTAGTATATGCAGTTAATTAAATTCATCATATTATTACTTCTGCGTTGCACTGTATAACGAGTAATAAAAAATGAATTGGCACGTGCTTGTTGTGATTTGGGCCTCTAAAGTGTGGAAGGTCTTTAAACCAGTAAATACTTCTTTCGTATTTGTGTACCATATGTGTTGTGAGTTTTGTCGCCGAGTTTTAAATCCATAAATCGTGTTCCATGGCGCAGTTACTTTGGGATTTAATTTATTTAGTTAGTTTTCACTATTGTCATTGTTACACTGGTTTATTTGTCAGAAGTATGTAATTGTGTAAGTGTGCATTTGTGTTACATTAGGATGTGTTGGTGTAGAGATCATGAACCAAGTTTGGTTTTCTTAGGTGTTGTTACTTTATTTAGTTTGTTATGGCTTGGCCTAATTCGTCCACTTTTTGCATTACTTCAACCATTGTTTCTAGCATATCTCACTGGATTAAGTTTTGGGTTTTCTTCTTCTGCATTTTTAGCTGAGAATCCCTTCATAATTTTCTAACTGCAACTAACCAATGAGAAGCCAGTTAATGGCAGCCACCAGCCAATCATGCTTCCTTGCCACAGATAAAATGACCACACGGTATTTTATCAAATAAAACTGTCAGTTTTGTCGCCCCATGTTGTTTTTACGAATGAATCGTCTGGTTTCTTGGAATCCGCCACATAACGCAAGTATGACAGAATTACATTTAGTAGGCCTAAATCAATTTCTAAAGAAATACGATATGCTTGATAGTCCCATGATGCATGACTCGACTTCCCAGCAACGCACAAAGAATCTTTGGTTAACAGGGTGACAGAACGTGCCTCTTTCTATCCTAGCACGTTATCGCCATTAATATGTAATGCGTCATGGTAGTAGCAAATGATGCACGTAAAATTTACATTGTACATCGTCTAAAATTAATTGATAATAATTATCATAAAACTTAGCAATGTTTCAGCTCATGTTGTATTTTAAACCTAATGAATAGTGAATGGGGTATTTTCACAAAGCCAGTCTTTAATGTAGACTCTTTGCTTCGAGTAAATTGTCAATTTTTTGTGTTTTGTGCGAACGTTTTGTTATTTTCCGAAACAAAGATTTTGCGAATGATCAACAGAGGCGTAACTTCAAAATTGGGGCCCGGGGGCGGCAGTGCAGTGGAGGGTCCCCCTTCATTAAAAAAAAATGCAGTTATTATCACACAAGGTGAGAATCCAGTTAAGTGGAAGCCCCTTTCATTAAAAAAAAAAGAAATGCACTTTTGCCACACAAGGCAAGAACCCAGTAGAGGCCACTAACATGGCCACTCCCCCCCCCCGTCCCCTCCCCTTTCATAAAACATGTTTTTTGCAAAACAAGGCGGGAGCCCAGGGGACCACCTTCATAAAAAAAAGATGTTTTGCCACACAAGGCAAGAGCCTAGTAGAGGTCACCCCCTCCCCTTCATAAAAAATGCAGTTTTTGCCACATAAGGCAAGAACCCAGTGAAACCTCCCCCCTTCAAAAAAATAGAACATTAAGTTTTTACAACAGAAAATACAACTTTTTTTCACCAAACTATGACAATAACTTACTTTCTGATATTTTACGGTTACAACAAATTCAAATTGGGGCCAGTGAGGGGGCCCCCAAAGTCAGTGGGGCCAGGAGGCGGCTGCCTCCTCTTCCTCATTGTAGTTACGCCACTGATGATCAAGAAGGATTCCTATATACAATGAGTGAGTGTTCGTAATTTGAGGAGACTAACTTGATGAACTATTGTTACATTTACAACATCTTGCCATACAGTTTTATTTAAGGTGCGCATTCCGTTTACTAAAATCTGGAGTTAGTGATGAGGAATCTGCATTTCGGTGGCAACAGATTGTTTTTCACGGCAAGTTTTTAAACACCACGTTCTTTAGCAGCTTTAATTTATTCATTGAAAGAGAAGTTTAATCGTGCAGGTTAACTGAACAACTGTTTGGAATAGCCAGCTTATTTGCTGCGTTATAACAATATCTATCATACTTGATTTGGGTTGTTTACACGGTAGCAGTTAAATTTCTCGAACATTCATACTTCTCATGAACCTTGCTACTGTTGTTGTTGAACCTCATTCAACGAAGACTTATATTGTTAAAACACCTTACAAGAACATAATAAAATCCTTCGTGCACCCTGCCATGCACAGCTACGTATTTGCAACCGCAAAAGTATATCGTAGTTCACTGAATTTCGAATAATTCCATCCTTTCGGATATTTTACTATCACTTCATAAATCGTAAACGAAACTATACTATCGTAGTTTTTTAGAAAGATTCTATCAGTAATAATTTTAGTATCTCTTCACAAGAATCGGTGTATTGACCATAATTGGTGTGATGACCGTAACCAAAACTACTATGGCAGTTTCTTGAAAAGATTCCATCACATAGTAATTTTAATATCGCTTTGCAAAAAACTGTTTGATGAGTACGAAGAAACCATTACAAAAGTCACCTAAATTCAACAACCCATAAAAGAAACTAACGCAGTTTCTTGATATACATTTTGGCTTAGAGGGGATGGTCATGCGTATGGCGGTAGGCAGTCATTAAGATAACCTATCCACATGGGTAAACATTAATGCGATAGGACAGGCAGGTTCATTCTTTTTATAGTAGCAACGAAAAAGGGTGAGCGATAGGCAATAGGAAGGGTAATGTGGATCATTGTTACAAACTGCTACTCTGAACGATTATCTTTTTATTTCTATATTTTATTTTTATTTTTTTGATGTGTTAGTTTTTTGGTGGGACTGATGACCCATCGCTGGTCTGAGCTTCGTAATAAATTCCATTCATTTCTATTCAGTTCTAAATAACTTGTCATCCCAGCACTTGTATGTCCTACTGTTTAAAAGTATGGCACCAAGTTCCAAGTTATCCTCATACCTTTCGGGACCATGATTTAAATGTATGGACCCTGTGGTATCTCATTCTCTTTCGATTGTGGCACATCAAAGATCCTTGGTTTTCTACTTGGATTTCTCCAGCTAAATTGTCCCTCTCATCATCTACAATGGTGCAGATAACCCGGTTTTGGTTCGGCTCCCTTACGTCGAATAGTTTCTTCTGAAAATTCCCCTGAACATGAAAGTACAATAATATACAAAGTTAATATACAAAACAGACGAACCCAACTGAAGCATTTTTAATTTCGAGGACAACGTCAAGTCAATTTCAAGGTTTTTTGCACATTAAATTACCTAATAATAAATTCTAGCTTTTTTCGATTTCCGTCCGACTGCAGGAAGTATCGTTTACAGTAGAAACTCTTTCTTCTGACAGAATGGTTTTATTTATTTGTGTGTTTAATTTATTAGGTACAAAATTTCTAGCATTACAGTTATTAACCTCATTTCGTTAACATAAAAAAATTCAAGGTAGCTTGAAGGCTCTAACAATATAAATTACCATTTTTAAGACTTTTCAAAGTTGAATTTTGGTGCTCTAAATTTAAGGCTTTTCAAGGCTGTGTAGGTATGGAATTCAGATTTTAAAGTCTTGAATTTTGGTGTTCTAAATGTACACGGGGCAGTAGCCATTTATAGGACTTGAAAAAGCCTGAATTTTGGTGTTCTATATTTAAGGCTTTTTAGGGAATTTAAGGCTGTGTAGGCAGGGCAGAAGCATGGGAGGGGGGGGGGGGGGCCCACGGGCAAGGGGGTCACCTCGCCTCGCCTCAGGAAACGAGCGAATTTGAAATCATAAAGTACGTAACTGGTGTTCTGGAAACGGTGAATTAGTTTTGAAAGTTGATATAGGCCTATACTATTCGTAGTCATAATAAAACTGAATAGGCAAAGTAATTATCGTAAGAATTTCAATACAACGACTAGAAGCCTAGAACTTATAAAAAAAATCACACACCACAATCAAGTTTGTTATAGACGTTGTTAACTTTCCCACTTAAAATTACAAAATTCCTACAATAAAAGAAAAAAAAACGAGCACAAATCGACAATAAATTTCAGACAACTTAATTCAGCTTGCTGGACGCGTTCAACTTTAAAGTCTGTGATTATTGAAAATAAATGTTTACAGCACGAAGAATGGGCCTAATAGATATCTCGGCCTTATTATCAAAGATTAATGACAAATTTGATTTAAAAGCAAACTGGTCTAATGAAAAACAACAAGTCCACCGACTTCTGGGAACGGGTGATCAAGACATCAACTTTCGTTTGCCGGAGGCCATTTTGTATCCTTAAGCATCCACCTGCGGGGCCGCCATTTTGTCTTGTTCCGCCCATTTTTTTGTTTTTTCCGATAACGATCAGCCATATGCGAAGGAACGAAAGTTTGGAGAGGGAAGGAGGGAGGGGGGAGGGGAGGGGTAGGAAAGAAGGGCTGATGTCTCTATCATTGAATGAGACGGGGCAAGGAAGGCGCTTAATCAGAGGTTTGCGGGCCACTGCAATTTCTCGGGCGGGCAAACCAACAACATGCTCCGGGCCAAACCACCGCCCGGTTTGTGTTTTTGGTCCGTAATTTACATGACACGAATATTAGCTCCCATAAACCAGCCTAATTCGCCCTCTTTAATGCGTCCAATTTGGAACCGTGATGGATTCTGGGGCTAGCCGTCGTAACTTGCCGTCGAAGGCCGATCGTCGGCCGTCTTGGACAGCGCTAATCGGTCCCAATTATGGTACACCCGAGGAAGGTAGGGTGGCCCGGACCTAAGAACCTCCATCCCATCTCCTCCCCCCCCCCCCCGGTCACTGATGCCACCCTGATGGCTTCCTGGACCAAGATTTATCGAATGAAAATTTTCAGCTGCATGATCGCCTCTCCCTCCACGCCACACTCACTAATTTCATTCCTTCAAAAAGCGGCTGGCAATTGTTTTTGTTTTCTTTTTACGTCAGAGTGTGTGTATGTATTTAACAAGCAAGCAACTCGGAGCACCCTGCGGCTATCCGGCCGCTGCCCCGGGCCCGTCCGCAATTCAAAGAACCCGGCGCTTGCAACGTGCTATTACACGACTCGTACAATTTCGGCGCAACAAGAGATGGTGATAACGATAAGGCCCTCGTCCTATGGCGCCTGCTTTATGGACCAATTACGCCTGGCCCTGCTCCAATCGTCTTAAGTGCAAACCCAAGCTCGTTTCCTCTTGATTTATGGACGACAGGACGGACGGACGTTCACAGGAGGTGGGGGCGGAGGCCAAACACGTCTTATTCTTCCCTTTTATCGGACTATTGGCATACCAGATCAAATAAGCCTTTCCTTACGCCCACTTGTTGCGGGGGCGTCGAGGCTGGGCGTTTATCGCCGCCTCACCCCCTCCAGCACGCACAACAAAACGCGTAAATCTCATCCAATACCAGCCACCAGTCCTTTTCGACTGATAGCACTGGACGCCTGAAGCAGACAGGTTGCTCAGTAGAAGATTGGGCCTGATGGTGGGGCAAGAGAGAAAGATACAATACAAACAATTCCAAATTGAGGAAAGGTTCTGGACTGGCTCACAGCTCAAATTGAGCTATTAAAGAAATTGAGAGATTGAGCTCTTTCAAGAAAAGCGAGTCTTCACTGCTCACGAACAACAACAAAAAAAAAAAAAGGACGTAGAAGCGATCGTGTGATGATGTGAAAGTTCAAAAGTTGAAATTGTGTCTTAGATAAGGATGTTGTAAAACAGGCTGCGTGAAATACCATGCAACGCGATTAACGGTTACTTTTTTTTTTGAAATAACATCTTCGAGCCTTAAGGAAGGATATGGAAGTAAGGGCACGGCAACACATTGGTTATTTAGGCCCATACAGTGTAAGCCGTCTGAAGCAAACTAATGCTTGCGTCTAAAAAACTGGCTCTGTTTTTATCTTTGCGCTGGACATTTAGAAGGACGAAGAAGTCTAAAATAATTGGAATTCAAAATGGGATCCGACAATTCGGGCCTCGAAAGGGGGGGGGGGGGGAGAAATACTTAAGTCTGTCGGACCCCAGTAAAACAACTTTTCAGCAATTTAAGTGCTTTTGAAAAATTTCAAAAACCAATTCAATAAATTTTTTCAATTGCAAAAAAATCGGGTGGCCTTCTCCGTCCTTCCTCCCCCTTTTTTCGGCGCCCCCCCCCCCCGCCCCCCAACCACCCGCCCCGGGCGGGCCGGGCCGGGCCAGGATGCAGCTGAGAAGGGATTTTAATTGGGAAATCTGTGACAATGGCCGGACTCGAGAGAATATCTACAAAGGCTGGAATAATACTGATGGCAAGTGCTGAAGAAGCGTGATTGGCTCGCTCATTCTTCCGGATCATTTTCCCATTGACTGATCAAATCAGCTTACTTCAAACAGCGTACTTCGACCGTTCAACCACTATGACCGTATTACTAGATCCTTGTAGTGAACCAATAATTCATTACGAATTATGTGCTAACAGCCTTAAACTCGGCGCCCTCACATACTATACTACGAAGCATCTGCTCCTGAATTTCACGAAATTCCTTACCAGGAGAGGCACACTGTGTCCGTATACTACAAATCTGTGGAAACCATGGACCGGAAGTGGTGTATGACGTTTCCAGTAGGGCCAATGGGGAGGGGGGGGGGGAGGAAGGTTCTTGATCCGTTTTGTGATTAATTTCCCCGAATTAATGGAGGTGTACTTCTTCACAGAATAACGTACCACTTTTGGTAAAGTGCCGCTAAGCTAGTAAGGTGATGGTCGTAGGTTCTACGCTAATCAAGTTACGGCTAGCTGTGTTAAGGTGCGTTTACCCAACTACTCGAAATGTAAATATTTTCACCTACTATCTTTTACTTTGATAAATTCGCTAAATTTACTTTGTCTCTTGCCTTTAACGGAGCAAGTGGCT
Source organism: Lithobius niger (assembly GCA_023313725.1). NCBI lineage: Eukaryota > Metazoa > Arthropoda > Chilopoda > Lithobiomorpha > Lithobiidae > Lithobius > Lithobius niger. Next base: position 661 of record JAHWFP010094244.1, on the reverse strand, counting down.
TTCAAGATCTCTATACTAGTAACTATAGTAAGGAAGAGAATGAGGATCGACTACTCAAGGCTCGAGACACGAAGTATGGAGCACGTCGCGACCTAACGGCATCGATTTATAACAAAAGCTGCACACACTGGCGGAATTATTTCCGGATAGTAGCATTCGATGGCTTGTTTTCGATTCGACATGGTAGCAATGTCGGATTTTGAATTCGCTACGAAGTGCTACATTTTGGACCGTCGTTTTACGATGACCAACGCTACAAGCTGTTCTTTATGCGAGAATAGGTAGGCTACATTTTGTAAACTGTGAGAAATAACGACAATGTTGTAGCAATATCAAAAATTATTGTTATCCTTTTTTTTTAGCAATTGGAAACCTATAGTAAATATACATATAATAGCAAGCTCTTCGGCGAGCCTCAATGCTCCTTAATGCATAAATGGGGCCTTAGGAGTGAAGGACACTGTTGGCTACTACTTGCTCAGTTTGCTCACAGGCCGTATAGCAAACCAAACACCCAAGAATCAGGGGGTCATGACCCCGCTTGTTGATTTTTCCATAATTCATTATTAATATTATTACTTCTCTCGCTCTTCCATTAACGTGGCACGAATTTTAAAAAACCCAACACTAATTACTTTTCAAAGTGGCAGTCTTATCAATA